>JAHHZJ010006126.1:0-13514 GCA_021437245.1 Aegilops speltoides | reverse complement strand
TTCATTTTCTCTATCTTCATGTGGTGGGCATTGAGTCTTACTCAACTTCACACCTTGTAACACGCAAGAACCTTTTTTGTTGATCCATTTTGAACTTCTTCAAAATTTTGTCAAGGTATGGCTTTTGGAAAGTCCAATTAAGGCCTTGATCTATCTCTATAGATTTTGATGCCCAATATGTAAGCACTTCTCGAGGTCCTTCATCGAAAAACTCTTATTCAAGTATCCCTTTATGCTATCCAGAATTCTATATCATTTCCGATTAGTAATATGTCATCTACATATAATATCGAAATGCTGTAGCTCCCACTCACTTTCTTGTAAATACAAAGCTTCCAAAAGTCTGATAAACCCAAATGCTTTGATCACACTATCAAAGCGCTTATTCCAACTCCGAGATGCTTGCACCACCATAAATGGATCACTGAGCTTGCACACTTTGTTAGCTCCCTTTGATCGATAAAACCTTCCGTTGCATCATATACAACTCTTCTTCCGTAAACTGCTCAGAATGCAGTTTTACATCCATTTGCCAAATTGCATAATCATAAAATGCGCAATTGCTAACATGATTCGGACAGACTTAAGCATCGCCACGGGTGAGAAGGTCTCATCGTAGTCAATCCCTTGAACTTGTCGAAACCCTTATGCACAAGTCGAGCTTTGTAGATAGTAACATTACACTGCCAGCCTTCTTCTTGAAGATCCACTTGTTTTCTATTGCTTGCAACTCTGGCAAGTCAACCAAAGTCCACACTTTGTTTTCATACATGGATCCCATCTCAGATTTCATGGCCTCAAGCCATTTTGTGGAATCTGGGCTCACCATCGCTTCTTCATAGTTCGAGGTTGTAGGATCAAGAAGGTGAGAGTGTCTAGAGGGGGTGATTAGACTACTCGACAAGATAAAAATTATGCCTTTGACAAAGACAAGTTTTGGCAGATTTTGCATATCACACAAGTCAAGTAGCATACTACACATGCAATTCTAGAGTATGGGCAGCGAAAGTAAATTGCACAAGTAGTAGAGAGAAGTGAGAAGATCAAACGCAATTTGGAGACACGGAGATTTTTCTTGTGGTTCCGAGTAGGTGGTGCTATCGCAATCCACGCTGATGGAGACTTCAACCCACGAGGGTAACGGCCGAGAGTCCACGGAGGGCTCCACCCACAAAGGGTCCACGAAGAAGCAACCTTGTTCGTGCCATCATGGCATACGCCCACGAGGGCTAGCCTTACTCGGGTAGGTCTTCACAAGTAGGCGATCTCCTTGCCTTACAAACTTCTTGGTTCAACTCCACATCTCGACGGAGGCTCCCAAGCGACACCTAACCAATCTAGGAGGCACCACCTCCAAAAGGTAATAGATGGTGTTGATGATGATGAACTCCTTGCTCTTGTGCTTCAAATGATAATCTCCCCAACACTCAACTCTCCTCACCGATTTGGCTGTGGTGGAAGAAAGGATTGAGTGGAAAGCAACTTGGGAAGGCTAGAGATCAAGCTTCATATGGTGGGAGTGGAGCAACTTGATCTCAACACAAGGGTAGGTAGTTCTCTTCGTAAATGTAAGGTAGGAGTGGTAGTACTTCGATGGCTCTCTCCACGTAATGAAGAGGGGTGGAGGGGTATTTATAGCCTCCACACAAAATCCAACTCTATACACATTTGACCAATCTTCGACCGAAGTTGACAACTCGGTGAGACCGAAAGTTCAAATTATGTGAACGTTGGGATTTTCGTGGGACCGAAAATACAAACCTCGTGGAGTCCGATTCGTAAAGACAAGAGCTTGCCAATCTCGGTGGGACGACTTCATCATCTCGGTGACACCGATTTGATGACTGTATGTTCTGAAGCTTGGCAACTCAAGTTTCGTGAGACCGAGTTCAAAATCGAAAATCCGAGATTTCTAGGGTTTGGCTATATGGCTGAGGTGGTTCATCTCGTGGATGAAGTTTGGAGTATCGGTGGGACCGAGATTACTTATGAGTGTATATGGCAGGAGAGTTGCGATAGTTTAGGAGATGTATCACTAAGCACTTTGAGCAACCAGATCATCATCATAACCTCATCCCTTTTAATAGTATTGGCTTTCCTATGGACTCAATGTGATCTAGGATCACTAAACCAAAATGGAGTCTTGAGCTTTTGCCAATGCTTGCCTTTAGCATTTTGAGGGTCCACCTCTTCATCTCTTTTGCCATGCCAATGTGATTGAATTTCCTGAAACATACTTGATAAAAGCATTAGTCCAACCACAAAGTATGTTGTCATTAATTACCAAAACCACCGAGGAGCAAATGTGCTTTCAATCTCCCCTTTTGGTAATTGATGGCACACACAAAACAAGACATCAAAGCTATCTGAAAGAAAGATGAATTATCACAAAGCTTTGACAAACATGTAGTACATGGCTCCCCTACAAGTGTGCAAGATTTTCATAAATTATGGTTTTGGACTACCACAAGCACAGGAGAGAAAAGCAAGATGTGCTACATGCAGCTTGGCTATATGCATCGAAAGCGATGAAAAGAAGTGAGTGATAATGCATATGTGCATGGTGATTTCTTGCAAACAAGTATTCACAAGCAAGTCACCATCATGCACATTCTCCAAGGTGCATATACTTACCTTGAGGTTCCTTGGCATTGTACCTGAAGAAATAGACTTGGGAAAACAAGGTTAGATAACACAAGAGTATTTCTTCAACCAACTGCAAGAACATCAAGAATACCAAGCCAGGGATGACATGTATAAAGGGTGTCTCATATTGAGCACAAGCTGGAATCAGCAAACATGTCTCCTGAAACTGAAAGATTTTCAATGAACTCTGAGAGATTTTGCTTTCCATAAGATATCAATTGTGAAGATTCCTCTCCCTTTGAGTTGTCTCAGAACAAGGGGTTTGATGGAAAGAGCAAAATCAAATGCCAATTGTAATATCCAATGTGGAACACGGCAAAGCTTTGATGTGATTCTCTCCCCCTTAAGGTAAGATTGCTCTTCTTCTCCCCCTAAATCTTCTCTTCTCCCCCTAAGTCTTCTCCCCCTTTGACATCAAGTGCCGAAAAGGACAGCAAACTAGGAAGGTCGGGAAAGATGAAAGGAAAGAAGTGGGATCCTTAAGAATCACAACGGGGCAATAAGAAAACGTGCATAGAGAATCATTGAGTGGAGCTGCAGAAGATGATATCCTGAAAGAAGTAAATCGTGACACCGAATTGATATGGATCGGTGTGTCCGAAAGTCGTGGACTTAGGGAGATCCTTTTCGTTAGACCGAAGTAATTAAGTCGGTGAGCCTGAGTTTAATTCCAAGGAAATACGTAAATAATTCAGCTCACTTTGCAAGGAATGTTTCAAAGGATTTGCAATGAATTTGTAAAAGATTTTCAAGGAATTGATCGAGCCAAAATGATATTCACAAAACAGAAGAACAAAATGAAAAGGATTCCTAGATGAAGTTTTTTTAATAAAATGAAAACTCAATGAGAGATCATAAGAGAAAATAGAAAACTCCAAAACATATGTACTTCATCTAGATAAGGGTGCGCATAAAGTCACCTATGTTTGAGTATATTGACTTAGGAGTCAAATGAGAACATTTGATCATAGGTCATACTATCGCTTAAGCTCAAAATGGGGTTGCCATTTTTCGATTACATTTGATGTGATCACATCTCATGAAGCTGCTTGTACTCATGACTTTGAGCAAAGCTCCTTAAAGATGTGAAGAACATACCTTGGGCTTGTTGTGCTTTGTTCATGTAGGTGAACTTGATGTAGGTGCTCATTGAATGTGAAGTTGGAGCGCCATTTTCACTTGTGTAGTTCATCTTCCTACATGGGTTAGGCAAGCAAGGAAATACTCAAGGATATCCAAGATGACAAGAGTGAAATACTAGATGTATAAGGTGTCAAAAGGATATGTGGAATTTTGTTCCTTGAACTCAACATCCCAAAGGGCTAGATACTTGGTCAATGACAAGATTACTCAAGATTTGAGTGTGTGGTAATCTTGTGGAATGTAGATCATCCAAGTACCGCAAGGAGTTAGATGCAATACAAGGAGGCAAATGTGTCCAAGACATATGATCATCATCATAAGAGAAATATCAAGGATTAGTCAAGTAGGCTCATGCCTTGCATGCATCAATGGATTTTTCACTCCAAGTTTGAAGCATCAATGATGTTCAACTCACTCCTGCTTACAAAACACCTTCTCATCAAGAGGTTTTGTAAAGATATCGCAAGTTGTTTGTCAAGATCGAACATGCTTAAGATTGATGTCACCCTTAGCAATGTGATCACGAATAAAATGGTGATAACTTCAATATGTTTCGCTCGAGAGTGTTGCCATGGATTGTGTCCAATCTTAATCGCACTCTCATTGTCACAAAGCAAAGGAACATGTCTCACATGTATCCCATAATCCTTAAGCGTTTGAGTCATCCATAGTAATCGAGCACAACATGAACCAAGAGCTATATATTCTGCTTCAGAAGGGATAATGATACGAGTTTTGTTTCTTGGAGGACCAAGATACAAGGGATCGACCAAGGAATTGACACGCACGAAGTTGACTTTCTATCAACCTGCACCGCATAGTCCGAGTCGGAATAGCCAACAAGGTCTGAAAGAGGCCCTCTTAGGATACCAAATGCCAAAGTTTGTGTGTGTATCAAATATCTCACAATTCTTTTAACACTTTAAGATGACATTCTTTAGGGGCTGCTTGATATCGAGCACACATGCATACACTCAACATTATGTCGGACGAGAAGCACGAGATATAGTAGAGAACCAATCATAGATCGGTAAACCTTTTGATCAACGTGTTCTCCATCTTTTGTCAAGTCATTATGTCCACTTGTAGGCATGGGGTTCTCATACCTTTGCTTTCTTGCATGTTGAACTTCTTGAAGAGATCCTTGGTGTACTTTGTTTGTGAGACAAAGGTACCTCCTTAGATTGCTTGATTTGCAACCCAAGGAAGAATTTAAGTTCACTCATCATGGACATCTCAATTCTCCAATGAGCTTTCCAAACTTCTCGCTAAAATGAGGGTTAGTTGAACCAAAGATAATATCATCAACATATTTTGGCACAAAATAGTTCACCATCAACCCTTTCGTGAATAGCTGAGTCTATTTTTCAATCTCAAAGCCTTTTTCAAGAAGAAAGCTAGTCAAATTTGTACCAAGCTCTAGGAGCTTGTTAAGACCATAAAGAGCTTTGGCAACTTTAAAACATGATTAGGCTTTTAGGATTCACAACCGGAGGTTGTTTCACAAATACCCTCCTCAATTTCACCATTTAGGAAAGCACTTTTGATGTCCATTTGATAGAGAGTAATATCATGGTGGTTGGCATAAGCAAGAAGAATGCAATGGACTCAAGTCTAGCAACGGGGTAGGTCTCACCATAGTCCATACCTTCGACTTGTGTGTAACCTTGAGCTACGAGACGAGCCTTGTTGATGACTTGTCCATCTTCATCTTGCTTGTTCCAAACACCCATTTGGTTCCAATGACGCTTTTGATCATCCTTGGGCTTTCTACCAAAGTCCATACATTGTTCCTCTCGGTTGTGTAGCTCTTCGCATAGCGCTCACCCAATCCGGGTCTTCAAGTGCTTCTTCTACCTTCATAGGTTCAATACTAGAGATAAATGAGTAATGCTCACAAAAGTTAGCTAAGCGAGTTTTAGAGCGAGTAATTCTCCTGAGTTGATGTCGCTCATCATTTGTTCCACGGGATGATTCTTCTTGACTCTTGCTCGAACTCGAGATAGCTTTTGTTGAGGTTGTAGAGCTTCCTCATCATCTTCATCTTCTTCTTCTTCTTCATTGTTGTTGGTGTTGTCTTGAGGCGGTGGAGAAGGAGGTTGTGGTGGATCTTCTTGTTGCACTTCCTCATCTTGGTGAGTTCCACTTGTGGAGGCCTCCATGTTGCCTTTGAGGTTCATCTTGCCGTGAGGTAGGGGCTCCACATATGTAGATGAGGTACTCTCCTTCACTTCCATGGGACGGATCTTCCCAATAGATAAATCTTGAATGCCTTCCGATGGGTCCTTGTCTCCTACATCAATAGGCATTTGCTCTACTTGCAGCCATTAGATTCATCAAACTCACGCTCACCGCCCTTCAACCTTTCGGTGAAATTGTTGTAGACACGTCACGGTGTGGGAGTTTGATCCATAACCAAGAAAAAGCCTTCATGAGTTTTAGGAGCAAATTTAGACCGACGATGCTTATCAAGGATATAGCATTTTGAACCAAAGACACGAAAGTATCCCACTTGGGGTTTGTTACCGTGAGGAGCTCAGATGATGTCTTGCCGAGGAGCTTATGAAGATAAAGCCTGTTGATGGCATGACAAGTCGTCTCGACGGCTTCCCCCAAAAGTGCTTCGTGTCTTGTATTCATCAAGCATCGCTTCGCCCTCAATGAGCTGCTCGGTTCTTCCTCTCAACAACTCCATTTTGTTGAGGAGGTATCGTAGTCGAGAACTCATGTAGAATCCTTCCTCATCGAGAAAAGAGTCTACATGGGCGTTTTGAACTCCGCTCCATTGTCACTCCGAACTTTCTTGATCTTCACCTCAAATTGATTTTGGGCCTTTCGCAAAGGTTTTGAAGATTCTCTCAACTTGTGATTTGTCATCAAGGAAAAATACCCACGAATCTGAATAATCATCAACTATAACTAGACCAAAGGAGTTACCACCAAGGCTTTTGTAAGCATTGGGACCAAGAGATCCATATGAAGAAGCTCAAGCGGTCTCCTTGTGGTCATGATGTTCTTCACGGATGACTTCCACCTACTTGTTTTCCGCCGACAAGCACTACAAAGTCTATCTTTGTCAAAGAAAACATCTTTAACACCAAGAATATGATCACCTTTGATTAGCTTGTCTAGATTACGATACCAACATGTCCAAGCCTTCTATGCCATAACCAACCTTTAGCAGATTTAGCAATAAAACAAGTTCTAGGTTGGGCTTTCTTGAAATCAACAATATATAGATCACCTCTCGGATCTGGTAAATGCCATGTTATGATTGTCACGACGAAAGACTTGGCAATCTACTTGATGAATAGCACATTGAATCCAAAGTCGCTAATCTAGACACGGAAAAGTAAATTGTATCCAAGTGATTCAACAAGCATGACATTTTGAATAGAGCTATCATGAGATATGGCCACCTTACCAAGGCCAAGTACCTTACCTTGGAGTTGTCTCCAAAAGTCACACACGTGCGTGGACCATCGTTCTTTGCAAGCTCTCGAAACATGTCTTCGTCTCCGGTCATGTGATCGGTGCATCCACTATCAAGAATCCACTCTTTTCCACCGGATATGTAGTCTCTCAGATTAGCCATAAGATTGAGACTCTTCATGATCTTGTCTAGCTCGGTTGTCCGAATCGAATAATCATCATCATGCTCATGCTCATCATCATATCGACCCATAGATAGTTCATCATCAACACCTAGGTCAATTTGACAACGACTTACATTAGTTTTGTCAATGTGATAATCACCATGGAATGCAATTAGAGAGCATTTCTAATTAGAGCATTGATAAGACAAGGATCACCCTTCTTTTTTCAAGATCACGAAGCTCAAAGAAGCATTTATCAAAGTTGGGATCATTAGGAGAGCATCATATCAAATTCAATAGTCTTGTATAGAATTTCATCAAGACCTCTCAAAGAAGCAGTCCGGATAAAGTTCTTCCAAGAACTTCCACATAGCATAGGCGCACTCAAAGTTTCTAACTAGCTTAAGCAAATTATCGGCAAACCTCCGATGATAAGATTAATAGTTCTAAGGTTCTGAAGCAAATCAAGCTTTTCATCCATAGTAGGGTGCAAGGGGTCAAATGGAGGTACATATGGGGTTTCAACATATTTATGCTATAGTTATACATCTTAAAGATGATAAGCATTTCAATCCTCCAACGAGTTATAGGACACTCCATCAAGAATAGGTGCACTCTATGGCTAACACTCCCCAAGCGTGAGATCGCCCATCTTCCTCCAATGGTGTGTAAACCAAAGCAATGGAGACCCAATGCCTCGATACCAACTGTAGGATCGAAGAAGGTGAGAGTGTCTAGAGGGGGTGATTAGACTACCTCGACAAGATAAAAATTATGCCTTTTGACAAAGACAAGTTCTTGGCAGATTTTGCATATCACACAAGTCAAGCAGCATACTACACATGCAATTCTAGAGTATGGGCGGATGGAAAGTAAATTGCACAAGTAGTAGAGAGAAGTGGAGAAGATCAAACGCACTTTGGAGACACGGAGATTTTTCTCGTGGTCTGGAGCAGGTGGTGCTATCGTCAATCCACGATGATGGAGACTTCAACCCACAGGAATGTAATTCACGCTAGAGTCCACGGGAGGCTCCACCCACCTAAGGGTCCACGAAGAAGCAACCTTGTCTATGCCATCATGGCCTACATGCACTGAGGGCTAGGCTCACTCGGGGTAGATTCTCAATGAGTAGGCGATCTCCTTGCTCTTATAAACTTCTTGGTTCAACTCCACATCTCGACCTGAGGCTCCCAAGCCACACCTAACTAATCTAGGAGGCACCACCCTCCAAAAAGGTAATAGATGGTGTTGATGATGATGAACTCCTTGCTCTTGTGCTTCAAATGATAATCTCCCCAACACTCAACTCTCCTCATGATTTGGTGTGGTGGAAGAAAGGATTGAGTGGAAAGCAACTTGGAAGGCTAGAGATCAAGCTTCATATGGTGGGAGTGGAGCAACAGATCTCAACACAAGGGTAGGTAGTTCTCTTCTCGGAAATGTAAGGTAGGAGTGGTAGTTCTTCGATGGCTCTCTCCACGAATGAAGAGGGGGTGGAGGGGTATTTATAGCCTCCACACAAATCAACATTACACACATTTGACCAATCTCGGTCGGACGAAGTTGACAACTCGGTGAGACCAAGTTCAAATATGTGAGCGTTGGGATTTCAGTGGGACCAAAATACAAACTCGTGAGTCCGATTGTAAAGACAAGAGCTTGCCAATCTTGGGACCGATTTCATCATCTTGACACCGATTTGATGACGTGTTCATGTAAGCTATAACCTGTTTCGTGAGACCGAAGTTCGTAATCGAAAATCCGAGATTTCTAGGGTTTGGCTATATGGCTGAGGTGGTTCATCTCGTGACTGAAGTTTGGAGTATCGTGGACCGAGATTACTTATGAGTGTATATGGCGTGAGAGTTGTTGATAGTTTAGAGATGTATCACTAAGCACTTTGAGCAACCAGATCATCATCATAACCTCATCCCTTTTAATAGTATTGGCTTTCCTATGGACTCAATGTGATCTAGGATCACTAAACCAAAAATTGAGTCTTGAGCTTTTGCCAATGCTTGCCTTTAGCATTTTGAGGGTCCACCTCTTCATCTTTTGCCATGCCAATGTGATTGAATTTCCGAAACATACTTGATAAAAGCATTAGTCCAACCACAAAGTATGTTGTCATTAATTACCAAAACCACCAGGAGCAAATGTGCTTTCATAGGTTCATCATGATCTAGTAGCATGACTTCCGTAATCAGGATTACCGTCACTCACTCGTGCTAATCTTACTCTGTGATCTATGGGTTCAGAGTAACTTGATCTCAAGTTTCATGATCAACATCATCAACTTCCTCACTATTTGGTGTAGATGTCGCAGAAACCGTTCGTGGATAAACTACTTTCCAATAAGGGAGAAGGTCAGCCATTCATCAAGTTCTACTTTCCTCCCACTCACTTCTTTCGAGAGAAACTCCTTCTAGAAAGGATCCATTCTTAGCAACAAATGTCTTGCCTTCGGATCTGTGATAGAAGGTGTACCCAATCGCTCCTTTGGGTATCCTATGAAGACACATTTCCCGATTTGGTTCGAGCTATCAGTTGAAGCTTTTTCACATAAGCATCGCATCCCCAAACTTTAAGAAACAACAACTTTGGTTTCTTGCTAAACCATAGTTCATAAGGTGTCGCTCAACGGATTTTGACGTGTTCTATTCAGCGTGAATGCGCCGCCTCAAGAGCATAACCCCAAAACGTAGCGTAAACTGTAAGAGACATCATAGATCGCACCATATCTAGTAAAGTGCGACATGACGCTCGGACACACCATTACGCTGGTGTTCCGGTGATGGAGTTGCTAAACTATTCCGCATTGTTTCAAATGTGACCAAACTCAGAACTCAAATATTCACCTCCACGATCAGATCGTAGAAACTTTATTTCCTTATTACGATGATTTTCAACTTCACTCAAATTCTTTGAACTTTTCAAATGTTTCGACTTATGTTTCATTAAGTAGATATACCCATATCCGCTTAAATCATCCGTGAAGGTGAGAAAATAACGATATCCGCCACGAGCCTCAACATTCATCGGACCACATACATCTCAGATGTATGATTTCCAACAATCTGCTGCTTCCATAGTACCGAGAACGGGTTTTAGTCATCTTGCCCATGAGGCACGGTTCGAGTGCCAAGTGATTCATAATCAAGTGACTCAAAAGTCCATCAAGATGGAGTTTCTTCATGCGCTTTATACCGATATGACCTAAACGGCAAGTCACAAATAAGTTGCACTATCATTATCAACTCGCATCTTTTGGCTTACATTATGAATATGTGTATCACTACTATCGAGATTCATTAAAATAGACCACTCTTCAAGGGTGCATGACCATAAAAGATATTACTCATATAAATAGAACAACCATTATCTCTCGATTAATGAATAACCGCTCGATCAAACAAGATCCAGATATAATGTTCATGCTCAACGGCACCAAATAACAATTATTTAGGTCTAAAACTAATCCCAAGGTAGATGTAGAGGTAGCGCCGACGCGATCACATCGACTTTGGAACCGCTTTCCCACGCATCGCCACCTCGCCCTTGCCGTTGTTCATGACCAGATCCTCTGCTCGAGTTGCAAATATTAGCAATGTAACCAAGATCAAATACCCAAGCATCGCGAGCTCTAGTAAGGTACACATCAATAACATGTATATCACATATACCTTGTTCACCTTGCCATCCTTCTTATCCGCCAAATACTTGGGGCGCCTGCCTAAAGGACTACCTGCTTATGAGAAGCACTCGCCGTGTTTAGGTCCAGACTTGGGTTTTTCTCCCGAGCAAAGAACTTGTTTGTCGTTCTTCTTGAAGTTCCCTTCTTTCTTCCTTTGCCTTTCTTCTTGAAACTAGTGGTCTTATTGACCATCAACACTTGATGCTCCTTCTGATTTCTACCTCCGCAGCTTTAGCATTATAAGAGCTCTGCATAGTCTTTACTAACCCTTGCATATTATAGTTCATCACGAAGCCTTTGTAGCTTGGTGGCAGTGATTGAAGAATTCGTCAATGACACAATCATCCGAAGATTAACTCCAGCTTGACTCAAGTGATTGTAATACCCGACATTCGAGTATGTGCTCACCGACGATCCATTCTCTTCCATCTTGCAGCTATAGAAATTATTGGAGACTTCATATCTCTCAATCCGCATTCTGTTGAATATTAACTTCAACTCCGGAACATCTCATATGCTCCATGACGCCAAAACGCCGTTGAAGACCCGGTTCTAAGCCGTAAGCATGGCACACTGAATCAGAGTAGTCATCGCTTTGCTCGCCAGACGTTTAATGTCGCGCCATTGATCAAGAGCAGTTCGCACCCAGCGTGCATCCAGGACGTAACTCTTCGTCAGCAATGAGGATAATCTCGTAGTTACGGACCAGTCCGTAATTGCTACCATCATCTTTCAACTTTGCTTTCTCAAGGAACGCATTAAAATTCAACTGAACAACAAGACGAGCCATCTATCTACAAACAAACATAGAAGCAAGATACTATCAGTACTAAGTTCATGATAAATTTAAGTTCAATTAATCATATTACTTAAGAACTCCCACTTAGACAGACATCTCTAGTCATCTAAGTGATCACGTGATCCAAATCAACTAAACCATAACCGATCATCACGGAGATGGAGTAGTTTTCAATGGTGAACATCTTATGTTGATCATATCTACTATATGATTCACGCCGACCTTTCGCTCCTCGCTCGAGGCCATATCCGCATATGCTAGGCTGCAAGTATAACCTGAGTATTCTGCAGGCAAACTGGCTTGCACCTGTAGATGGACGAGAGCTTATCACACCGATCATCACGGGTGTCTCAAGACGCATTTAACTTTGGCAACGGTGCATACCGGAGAACACTACTTGATAATTTTAGTGAGAGATCATCTTAAAATGCTACCCAATCAAAGCAAGATAAGATGCATAAAGGATAAACATCACATGCAATCAATATAAGTGATATGATATGGCCATCATCATCTTGTGCTTGGATTCCATCTCCAAGCACCATTGTGATCACCATCGCCACCGGCGCGACACCTTGATCTCCATCGAGCATCGTTGTCGCCACGCCATCTATTGCTTTACGACTATTGCTACCGCTTAGTGATAAATTAAAGCAATTAGTATGCTTGCATTTCATACAATAAAGCGACAACCATATGGCTCTCGCCATCCGATAACTTCGTTACAAAACATGATCATCTCATACAATAAAATATAGCATCACGCCTTGACCATATCACATCACAACATGCCCGCAAAAACAAGTTAGACGCCCTACTTTGTTGTTGCAAATTTTACGGGCTGCTACGGGCTTAGCAAGAACCGCTTCTACCACGCATCAAAACCACAACGATAGTTTGTCAAATAGACTCGCTTTAACCTCCACAAGGACCAAGGCGAGCACACTTGGTTCAACTAAAGTGAGAGAGACAGACACCCGCCACCACCTTTAAGCACGAAAGTGCTCGAAGTGAAACCAGCCTCGCAGAAGCGCACGCAGAATGTCGGTCCGGCCGCTTCATCTCACAATACCGCTGAACCAAAGTATGACATGCCGGTAGGCAGATGACTTGTATCGTCCACAACTCACTTGTGTTCTACTCGCAAAACATCAAACCATAAAAACCTAGGCTCGATGCCACTGTGGGGAACGAGTAATTTAAAAATTTCCTACGCACACACAAGATCATGGTGATGCATAGCAACGAGAGGAGAGTGTTGTCTACATACCCTTGTAGACCGGCGGAAGCGATCACAACATAGAGGAAGTAGTCGACGCTCTCCTCGCGATCCAACCAATCCTAGCGCCACATTCGCGCCCCAAGTTCTTGAACACGGACAGCCGTGATGTCCTCGGCTCCGATCCAAAGAAAGCTCCGGGAGAGAGTTCCGCCGCAGGCAGGACGATCTTGATGTTCTATCACGCAAGGCTTCGCCTAAGCACCGCCAGAATGACCGAGGTGGAATATGGTGGAGGGGGCACCGACACGGCTAAGGAACGATCTCAAGGATCAACTTGTGTGTCCATGGGTGCCCCCTCTCGATTAAAGGAGGGAGGGAGGAGGAGGGCCCCTCACTATGGGCCATGGGGAG
>JAHHZJ010006123.1:0-13474 GCA_021437245.1 Aegilops speltoides | reverse complement strand
GAAATGAATATTGATGAAACTATTATATGGATGGAAACTTCATATTGGAACATGTGTTGGATACATGAAGGAAATATGCCCTAGAGGCAATAATAAAGTTATTTTTATTTCCTTATATCATGATAAATGTTTATTATTCATGCTAGAATTGTATTAACCGAAACATAATACATGTGTGAATACATAGACAAACAGAGTGTCACTAGTATGCCTCTATTAGACTAGCTTGTTAATCAAAGATGGTTATGTTTCCAACCATGAACAAAGGGTTATTTGATTAACAAGGTCACATCATTAGTTGAATGATCTGATTGACATGACCCATTCCATTAGCTTAGCACACGATCGCTTAGTATGTTGTACCGCTTTTATCCATGATTATACATGTTCCTGAATTATGAGATTTGCCCCCAAAAGGAACCTTTGGTGCTACCAAACCACAACGAATCGGGTGATTATAAAGGAGTACTATTTCTCCAAAGGCAATGTTGGGCGATTTGATTAGGTTTTGTCACCGATTGCCGAGAGGTATCTTCTCCCTGCACACATCAAGCTTCAAGCATTACAACTAATGAGTTAGTTGTGAGATGATGATTTAACGTAAAGAGACCCGGAAAGATTGAACTAGGTATTGATACCGACGATCAAATCTCGCAAGTAACATACCGATGACAAAGGGAACAACGATGTTGTTACGGTCCGACCGATAAAGATCTGAGAATATGTAGGAACCAATTGGGCATCCATCCCGCTATTGGTTATTGACCGGAATAGTTCTAGGTCATGTCACATTGTTCTCGAACCGTAGGGTCCGACGCTGGTTTCGGGAGCTTATTATGAGTTTATTTTTTGATGTACCGAGTTCGAGTCCCGATGTACGGACATGACGAGGAGTCTCAAATGGTCGAGACATAAAGATTGATATATTGAAGCCTATTTTGGAGTTCAATGGTTCCGTAAAAGGAATTTTTGAGTACGGAGGTTCCGAACCCCGGGAGGTAATGGGCCTAGGGCCGGGAAAGGGAAAGGGGCCACCAGGGGCGCCCCCCCCTTTCCCTAGTCCTATTAGGACAGGAGGGGGCCGCCCCTTCTCCTTTTCCCTTTTTCCTAGTTGAATAGTGGGGGAGCCACCCTGAGAGACCTCCCGCCCCTCCCTGGGCCGGGCCCTCCCCCCTGCCTTTTATATAGGGGCAGACCCTGACACAAAACCAAGTTGATTAGATCGCCAGCCGGTGCGGGCCCCTCCACCATATTCCACCCTATACCGGGCTTAGGCGGCTCGCCCGGGAACATCAAGATCGCCACCACCCGTCAGGTGACGAACTTCCCCACACCGCTGATCGAGTACAGGGCGCCATCGAGCGACGGTGTCAAGAACTCGGGGCGCCGATAACCGCCGATCGGCGGATCGCGGGAGAACGACGCTACTTCCTCTAGCTGACGCCCCCGGTTGGGGATGTAGACAACACTTCCCTCTCGTTGCATCACCATGATCTTGCGGCGAGGAAAATTTTGAAATTACACGCCCCCAACAAAGGGCATCCGAGCCAGGTTTTTATGGTTTGATGTTTTGCACTAGAACACAAGTGAGTTGTGGGCAAAGTCATCACCTACCAGATGTCATACTTTGGTTCAGCGGAGGAGATGAAGCGCCCGACCGACATTACGCCAGACGCTACGCGAGACTGGTTTCACCGCCGGCACCGCTTAAAGGTGACGGGGTGCCGTTTCTCACTTTAGTTGAACTGAAAAGGTACGCCCGTCCTTGAGAAGGTTAAAACGAGTCTATTTGACAAGTATCGCTTGGTTTTGATGCGAGGTGAGATGGTTCTTGCTTAAGCCCGAGAGCCACGAAAATTTGCCAACAAAGTAGAGGACGCCTAACTTGTTTTTGGGCATGTTGTGATTGATATGGTCAAGACGTGATGCTATATTTTTTTATGAGATGATCATGTTTTTAACCGGTTATCGGCAATCGGGGGCCATATGGTTTGCTTATTGTATGAATGCATGCCAATTTTACTTTATCACTGCGAGCGATAGTCGAGAAGCATAAGATTGGCAGACGACAACATTAATGGAGATCAAGGTGCCCGTGACGATGGTGATCATGGTGGTGCTGGAGATGGAGATCACGGAAAGATGATGAACCATATCATATCACTTATATTGATTTGCATGTGATGTTTATCCTTTATGCATCTTATCTTGCTTTGATGATAGCATTATAAGATGATCTCTCCAAATTATCAAGAAGTTTCTCCCGAGTATGCACGCTGCCAAAGTTCGCGGCCGACACCACGGATGACGGGTGATAAGCCCACGCCATCTACAACGGGTGGCCGTTTTGCACACGGAATACTCAGTTAACTTGACGAGCCTAGCATACAGATATGGCCGAACACGGAGACCGAAGGTCGAGCGTGAATCATATAGTAGATATGATCAACATAAGATGTTCACCATTGAAAACTACTCCATCTCACGGATGATCGGTTATGGTTTAGTTGATTTGGATCACGGATCACTTAGATGACTAGAGAATGTCTTCTAAGTGGGAGTTCTAAGTAATATGATTAATTGAACTTAAATTTATCATGAACTTAGTCCCGTAGTATTTTGCAAATTATGTTGTAAGATCAATAGCGCGTTGCTTTTATGTTTATTTTGATATGTTCCTAGAGAAAATTTGGTTGAAAAATTTAGTAGCAATGATGGATTTGATCCGGATCCGAGGTTTATCCTCATTGTGCAGAAGAATTATGTCCTTAATGCACCGCTAGGTGAGAAATTGGCAGGGATGCACGAGAACGTTGGCTAGCTCAAATGATGACTACTTGATAGTTTTGCACCATGCTTTTTAGAATCGATTCAAAGTGTTTTGAACATCATGGACCATATGAGATGTTCCAGAATTGAAGTTAATATTTCAAGCAAATACCCGATTGAGAGATATGAAGTTCCAACAAGTTCTATAGCTAAAAGATGGAGGAGAATTCAACTAGTGAGCATGTGCTCGATTGTCCTACTTCAATCGCTTGAATCAAGGGGAGTTAATCTTCCATAAGATAGTGATTGATGAATTTTCAGTCACCATCAAAGTTAGAAACGTGATGAACTATATTGCAAGGGATGACAAAATGATTCCCTTTTCTGATGTTGAAATCAAAGGGGTAGAAATCAAGAAAGAGCATCAAGTGTTGATGGTTACAAGACCCTAGTTTCAAGAAAAGGGCAAAGGGAAAGAAAGGGAACTTCAAGAAAGGACGCGTTGTCTTAAAGAAGCCCAAAGTGAACCAAAGTCAAACAAAGGCTTACGCAAAGGAAATGGTCACCGAAGCGGAACTCCCAAATATTTGGTGATAAGAAGGATGGCAAAGAAAAAAGGTATATTTGATATAATGTTTGATGTGTTTTTGTGTTTATAGAACCCCGGTATTTGGTATGTTCGGTAAGAGTAGTAACCAAACGGAGGCGTAATGAAACTAGTTAAGGGGTGAGATGTGTTGGAAATAGTTTAAGATTGATATTCTCATCGCACATCCCTATACTTTCGGGATTAGTGGAACCTAAATAAATGTTATTTGGTGTTTGGCTGAGCATGAATATGATTTGATCGTTTTATTGCAATGGTTATTCATTTAAGTAAGAGAATAAATGTTTTCTGTTACATGAAAAACCTTATATGGTTCACACCCAATGAAAATGGTTCATTGATCTCGATCGAGTGATACAATATTCATAATTTCCAAAAGATGCAAAGTTAATAATGATAGTGCAACTTATTTTGGCACGCCCTTAGGCATATTGTAAAGCGATGAAGAAACTCCATGGATGGGATTTTGGAATCACTTGATTATGAATCACTTGATTTGAACCGGCCTTGGGCAAGATGACTAAACCCTTCCCAACAATGGGAAAGCAAATATTTTTGGAAATATACATACCATGTATGTTCCAATGATTTAGGCCGGGGTATCTTATTTTCACCTTCACAGATGATTTGAGAGATAGATATCTACTTGATGAAACATAAGTCCAAAGTTGAAATTCGAATTTGAGGAAGTGGAAAATCATCGGAAAGAAAATAAAGTTTCCGATCCGATCGTGAGATGAATATTTGAGTTACGAGTTTGGTTTCAATTAAAACAATGTGGAATAGTTTCAAAATTCAGCCACCGAACACCACATCATAATGGTGTGTCCGAACGCATAATTTTTTATTGATATAGTACAATCTATGATGTTTCACCGATTTACCAATATCGCTTTGGGATCATGCATTAGAGAAACCATTCACGTAAATAGGGCACCATCTAAACGTGAGACAATATATGAACTGTGGTTTAGCAAGAAACCGTTGTCGTTTAAAGTTTGGGGGATGCTTATGGAAAAAGTTTCATCCCGATAAGCTAAACCCAAATCGGAGAATTTTAGAATCCCAAAGGTTTTGGGTACACCTTCTATCACAGATCCGGCAAGAATTCGTTTTAAAAATGGATCCTTTCTAGAGAAGGAGTTTCTCAAAGAAGTGGGGGAGGAAAGTAGAACTTGATGAGGTAATTGATTCTCCTTATTGAAAGTAGTTCATCAAAACGTTCTGTGACTCTAACCAATTAGTGAGGAAGAATGATGATGATCATGAACTTATCAAGTTACTACCAACCTGAGGTAAAACAGGGAAAGATCCGCACGAGTGGTACGGTAATCCTGTTCGAAGTCGGATGACCATGATGCCAGAACTATGAGGAAGGAGATGAGCCCAGATTCCGCAAATGGGAGGCCATGAAATCTGAATATGATCCATGTATAGAACAAAGTTGGATTTGTGGATTTGCCCGATGATCGGCAAACCATAGAAAATAAATGGATCTTCAAGAGGAAGACAGCGATAGTAGTGTTATTCAAAAGCTCACTTGTCGAAAAGGTTTTTACAAGTTCAAGGTGTTGACTACAATGAGATTTTTCAACCAAGGATGCTTAAGTCCGTCCCAATCATGTTAGCAATTGCCAAATTTATGAAATTTGGCAAATGGATGTAAAACTGCATTCCAATGGGTTTTAAAGAAGAGTTGTATATGATGCAACCAAGGTTTTATCGATCCAAAGGAGCTAAAAAGTGCAAGCTCCAAAGTCCATCTATGGACCGGCAAGCATCTCGAGTTGAATATACGCTGATGAGTTGATCAAAGATAAGTTTTAATTACTTTGAAGCCTAAAAAAAAGTGAGGAGCACTACGATTTATAAGTATATGTGAATGACATATTGTAGATCGGAAATAATGTAGAATTATTCGCAAAGCATAAAGGAGTGTTTGAAAGGAGTTTTTCAAAGAAAGACCTGAAGTTTATATATTGAGCATCAAGATCTATAGAGATAGATCAAGAGCTTGATAAGTTTTTTCAATGAGTAATACCTTGACAAGATTTTGAAGTAGTTCAAAATGAAACAAAGAAAATTTGCCGATAAGGTGGAAATTGAGTAAGACTCAAAAACCCCACCAAGCAGAAGATAGAAAGAGAATGAAAGTCATTCCTATGCCTTGGCCATAGGTTCTATAAAGTATGCCATGTGGTACCATCTATTGTAACCCCAATGAAGTTTAAGGAGTACAAAGGATCAGGAGTAGATCATACTCAAAAACCTTAGTGGAATAAGGATATTTTGATTATGGAAGTGAAAAAGGTTCGCGAAGGGTTACCCGATGCAAGTTTTGAACCCATCCGATGACTCTAAGTCTCGATCTAGATACATATTGGGGAGCAATTAGCTAGAGTAGCAAGAGAGAATAAAAAATTGCAAAATACATAACGGATCCAATGGAAAGACCTGACTAAGACTCTCTCCAAACAAAACATGATCACACCTTAGTACTCTTTTGGGTGTTAATCACATAGCGGTGAACTAGATTATGAATCTAGTAAACCCTTTGGGTTTAATTTAATGGAACTAGGGTGTTAATCCATGATGATGGAACTATCGATGTTAATCACATGGTGATGGATCTAGATTATACTTAGTGCAAGTGGAGATCAAGGAAATATGCCCTAGAGGTAATAAAGTTATTATTTATTTCTTATATCATGATAAATGTTTATTATTCATGCTAGAATTGTTTAACGGAAACATAATAATGTGTGAATAATAGACAAACAGAGTGTCACTAGTATGCCTCTATTAACTAGCTTGTTAATCAAAGATGGTTATGTTTCCAACCATAAAAAGGTTGTTATTTGATTAACAAGGTCACATCATTAGGAATGATCGATTGACATGACCCATTCCATTAGCTTAGCACCCAATCGCTTAGTATGTTGCTAGCTTATCCATGACTTATACATGTTCCCTAACTATGAGATTATGCAACCCCAACCGGAGGAACACTTTGGTGCTACCAAACGCCACAACGAATCGGGTGATTATAAAGGAGTACTGGTGTCTCCAAAGGCAATGTTGGGTTGGGATTTAGATTAGGTTTTGTCACCCATTGCTCGGAGAGGTATTTCGCCTCTAATACATCATAAGCCTTGGCATTACAACTAATAGTTGTGGAGATGTATTAAACGAGTAAAGAGACTGCCAACGATTGAACTAGGTATTGATAACGATCAATCTCGCAAGTAACATACCGATGACAAAGGAACAACGAGTTGTTATGCGGTCCACCGATAAAGATCCGAGAATATTAGGAACCAATATGGGCATCCAGGTCCCGCTATTGGTTATTGACCGGAATAGTTCAGGTCATGTTAATTGTTCTAACCTAGGGTCCGCACGCTTAAGGTTTTGGCATGCTATTATGAGTTTATGTATTTTGATGTACCGGAGTTCGAGTCCCGATGTGATCAACATGACGAGGAGTCTAAATGGTCGAGACATAAAGATTGATATATTAAGCCTATGTTTGGAGTTCGAAGGTTCCGAAAACGGAATTTTGAACGGAGGTTACCAACCCCGGAGGAAATGGGCCATGGGCCTTGGTGGAAAGGGAAAGGCTCCCAATGGCCGCCTCCCCCCTTCCTAGTCCTATTAGGGATAGGAGGGGGCCGCCCCCTTTCCTCTTTTCCCCTTGGGATTCCTAGTTAATAGATTGGGGGATCCCACCCTGGGGAGTAGGACCTCCCCGCCCCTCCTCCTTGGCCGGCCTCCCCCTTGCCCTTTATATACGGGGGAAGCACACAAGAACAAAGGATCTGAATCGCCCAGCCGCAGCGTGCCCCTCCACCATATTCCACCTGATACGTCAAGTTTAGGCAAGCCCCCCGTGAAACATCGATCCACCACCCGTCGGCGACAAACCCCCAACTCCTGGATCGGAGTACAGGACGCCATCGGCACGTGTCAAGAACCGGGGCCGGAGTAACGGGCCGGATCCGGATCCGGGAGAACGGACACTTTCTCACGCGGATCGCCCCCGGGCCGGGTTGTCCCTTCCCCCTCCTATGCATCACCATGATCTTGGGGTAGGAAAATTTTGAAAATACGCCCCCAACAACATAGTGTTCATGACTTTTAAACAAATTATATTGGCTTTTAAATAATTTGGTTTGATTTTGTTAAAATGAATTGATATAAGAAAAACAAAATTAAATGGGAAAAACTTTGTATCCCGCAATGGCAAAGAGGCCACGGGTCATGTTTTGGAGGGGTTTCGCCATCCGCCGGCATTTTAGAAGTTTTGCCATCCCCGGGCATGGCAAAATATTAGCCTTCTAACGGGTCTTAAGGTTTCATCCGCCAAAAGATGGCAAAGACGTTTTTTGCCATCACCAGATGGAGGTTTTGCCTTTTGCCATCCCCGCCAGACGGGAAAAAGCTCACCCAGGTTTTGACACCGGTTTTTTCCGCCGGGAATGGCGTTTCCATTCGCCACATGCCGCATCCGCGGGGCGAGGCAACGCGAGAGTGATATTCAAAGATCTTTATCGGGCAAACCGCATAACAACATAGTTGTTCCTTTGTCATCGGATGTTATTCCCGAGATTACCGTTCAATCCAAACCTAGTTCAATCTGCCACCGCAAAAGTCTTTTCTGCTCAAATGCATCATCCTTAACCAACCCCATTGGTCACAGGCAAGGCTTATAATGATGTTTAAAAGAGGGCCCAGATACCTCCAAACGGAGGGACAAAACCAATCTCAAAGCCAACTCAACATGTACCTTCGAGACACCAGAAACTTTATAATCACCCAGCAGGGAGCGGTACCCAGTTCCTCCAAAGGAGCTAACAATTCGAACATGTAAGTCATGAAGAAAGCAATAGCAACATAATAAACGACAAGTGCTAGGCTAACGGAATGTTCAATACACATTCTCCTAATGTGTGATCCCATTAATCAAATGACAACATTTTTGCCACCCAAGGACCCATCTTTATAAACAATCCCAAAGGGTAAGTACACTAGTTTGTCTAGACCAGTATTAGTTTCCTGCAATCTTCTCAGTAATAAAATTTTCTGGGTTAAAGGAAATTAATTTATTAGCCTCAGGTTTCCTTCGTCCCCATTGCATGACAAAAATCTAGTTCATCGCCAGGATTTAACCCAATATTCACTCCTGAAATCCTAACACACAGTCCCAACACCCAAAGGATAGATATTAATCTTTCAATTGCATTGGGATTAACACCCAAAAGTCAAGGTGTATCATGTTTCTTGTTTGAGAATTAGTCCGCTTCACATTCGATCCCGGATTTTGCATTATGTCTTCCTTTGAGCTCTTAAATTGCCCCCCTTTCAAATGTACCGGTTGAACTTTGAGCATTCGGTCGTAAAAGTTTGCACCGTGAACTTTCAACAAACCTTTTAACCCTCCATAACGGAAACATCCCTTAGTCCTTACTAAATATTTAAATTCCGGATCATCCAGAATATTTACCCCTAAATTTTAAAAACAATATTGAAACAAATCAAGAACCAAATAGGCATAAATGATTTTCATTTCCTTCATTTTCCGGGTCGGATTTATCACCAATTTCTACTTTCAACACAAAAAAACCCTTTCTTTGATGCTCCATTTTGAATTTTAAAATCTTGCCTTGATCTTAAAATCTTTCCGCCTTGCTTTCTCAAAGATCTTATTCAATTGTAATCTTTTATGAGGTCTTTTCTTTAAAGAACCTTAAAACACCATGCTTTTCCAGTAATTCTTCTCTTCAACAAATTTCCCAATTCTTCCCAAAAATTTCCCACTACTTTATTGGGCAACTTCTCGAACCATTAAACCTTTGCTTGTCAACACAAAGCCGTTTTCCGAGATGTTGCACCATCCCAGTTCCCAAGCTTGAATTTTGAGCACCAGGAGAAAAACCTTCCTTGCACATATACCAATTTTCTTAATAAATCCTTAGAATGTTGACATCCATTTGCCGATTTTGTGGCAAGCAACTGTTTTGGGATGCATTTGCATCGAATTTGGTAAAAACCATGTTTAACCCTTGAACGGAAAACCTTTCAAGGACTTGTAGTGAAATTTTACTTCTTCCCGCCTTTTCCTTTGAAGACCAAAAATTTGGGTTGACATCGGAATAACAAAGCCACTTTGTTCTATTAAAACATCTGATTTTATGGCCTCGCCATTTTGTCGCTCATCACGCCTCAAGGGGTTCATCTTCAGAACTGCTTCGAATATATTCCCCACTTGGGATTTACTGAAACCAGGGTTCGCTTGATTCAATTTCAGATCAAATCGCCCCACTAATTGGGTTTCACAGACCCATTTCATGCCCTTTCCAATAAGGGAAATCTATTTAAATTCACTTTCCTCCCACTCCTTTTCAAAAGTCCTTTCTGAAAGAAACCATTTTAGCAACGAATATCTTGCCTTATTTGATAAAGGGTGTAAAATTTCCCTGGGTACTATGAAGCCATTCCGAGGGTTTCGAGCATCGTGAAACTTTTTCATAAGCATCGCCAAACTTTGAAACAAATTTTTATCGCTCCATGTTCATATGTGTCCCTCAACGGATTTAATGGTCCCTTTAAACGGAATCATTTTCTTGCATAACCCCAAAACGTGTGGTTTCCCAAAAGGCTCAAGACGCTTAATGGCCTTAGACAACACCATCTTTGGCCGTGGGTGGGTGCTTTCCAAGTTTTTTGGCCAAACCCCTTTTGCCCCGCCACGTCGCGAAATTTATTTTCTTGACATGTTTTATTCATCAAATTTTCCTTTCAATTTTTTCACACATTTTCAAAGAGTTAAATTTCCCTCAAATATCTTGTGAAGGCGAAAATCTTTTCCAAGGCACAAACTATTGGGATGCTCATCCGGTGAATTTCCAATGTCAAAGGCCATTGTTTCAAGAACGGAGTTTGATTTTCCCCAAGCAGGGTTTCATCTTTTCTAACCAATTCCAAAATCCTCTTTATGGAGTTTTTATGGTTCAACCGTAGTCCAAACGGCAAGGGAACAAATAAGTTGCCTTCATTATTCTTTCATTTTTGGCATCAAATTTAGAAATTTTCAAACAATTCCAACAAACTATTTTCAGTGTAAACCATCGGTTTTTCGTTAAATAACTTTTCTTCTTTAAATGAAAAACCCGTTAAATCTGACTCTTTCAGCTCAACGAAACGCTTTTAAATTTTTTGGTTTAACACTAACCCCAAAAATAGGAGGAGATACATTCAATCTGAACCTTCCAAACTCAAACCCTTTCCTTCAACTGTTCGCTTATTCTTACTTGTTTCGAGTTCTAATCAGCAAACAACAAGAAAATCTTGGGCTCATCCTAGAAGGAAACTCAATAATTTGATATCTATACCTTGTTATTTCCATCCTTTTAACCAAATTTGTGGCATTTCGCCAAAGGATATTTCGGGTTAAACCTTTTATTTCCTTTATGGTCCAAATTTTTTGGGCTTTTCGCAGGGTCAATTGTTTTCTTTCCACGAATTCCCTTTTTCCCCTTTTCTTCCTTGAAACTAGGGTTTTGTCAATCCAACACTTTGGCTTTTTCTTGTTTCACCCTTTATTTCAACTCCGAAAGGTCAATGTCATCCCGATATTTGTTCACACAAAGTTCAAATTGGTGTTATTGGAAATTTCCAATCACTTCTTTCCAAGAAACTCCCCAACTTATTCAACTTAATTCCGCTTCAGCCAAACCATGTTAATTTCCATTTTAGCTATAAACTTTTCTTCTACTTTTAATCGGGTATTTTTAAAAAACTTCAACCGAAATTTATAGGTCCATGACCCAAAAAAGCGAAGTCCCGATTTAAGCCATAACATGGTGCACTAAACATCAAGTAGTCATCATATTGAGCTTAGCCAAACCTATAACGCCCATTCCGCCCGCAATAGGTCCGTTACCCAGCTGCATTAAGGAATAATTTTCCGGCAAAGAATGAGGATAAACCCAGATCACGGATCCAACCGCATCATTGCTACTAACATCCAACACACTTAGGAACATATCAAAATAAACATATGAAAGCAACAACGAAGTATTGATCTTACAACATAATTTGCAAAATACTACCTGACTAAGTTCATGATAAATTTAGGTTCAATTAATCATATTACTTAAGAACTCCCACTTAGACAGACATCTCTTAGTCATCTAAGTGACACGGATCCAAATCAACTAAACCATAAACCCATCATCACGGGAGATGGAGTAGTTTTCAATGGTGAAATCACTATGTTGACTACTATATTGATTCACGCCGACCTTTCGGGTCTCCGTTTCCAGGTATCCTATGCTAGGCCTGGCCAAGTTTAACCGAAAGTATTCCGGGTGCAAAACTGGCTTGCACCCGCTGTTGGATGGACGAGAGCTTATCACACCCGATCATCAGTGGTGTCCGGGCACCATTTAACTTTGGCAACCAATACCTGGAGAACACTTTGATAATTAGTTAGAGATCATCTTAAAATGCTACCCCAATCAAAGCAAGAATAAGATGTATAAGGATAAACATCATATGCAATCAAAATATTGAATGAATGGCCATGATCATTCTTGCTTTTGATTCCATTCCGCATCCATGATCTTTATCGCACCGCAAGAACACCATGATCTTCATCATTCAATCTATATCAAGTTCCAGGTCGCCTTCGGCCAATTATTGCTTCTTGGTAATTATTGTATCGTGAAGGATAAAGTAAAGCAATTATTTGGCACTTGCATCTTATGCAACAAAGAGACAACCATAGGGCTTCCGCCAAATGTCGAATAATTCAACAAAACATGATCATCTCATACAACAACTTATATCTCATCCCTTTACCATATCCACACAAACATGCCCTCGCAAAAACAAGTTAGACGCCCTCTACTTTGTTGTTGAATTTTACGGGTGCTACGGGCTTAGCAAGAACCCTTCACCCCACGATCAAAACCACAACGATAGTTTGTCAAATAGACCTCCTTTCCTTTCGCAAGGACCGGGTGAAAACACTTGGTTCAACTAAAGTTGGAGAAACCGACACCCGCCAAAACCGGTAAAAGCACGCCGGTAGGCCCGCCGAAGCGACGCGAATGTCGGTCCGGCCGCTTTCCCAAAAACCCCCCAAAAAATTAAAAGGGGGGAAAAATTTTATCGGGCCCAACCCCTTTGTTTTCCCCCAAAAAAAAAAAAAACCCCCCCCTTTGGGGTAATTTTAAAAATTTTAAAAAAATTGGTGATTAAAAGGAAAAGGGGGGGGGTTTGGGCCAAGGGGGAAAAAACGCTTTTTTTAAAAAACCCCCCAACCCGAACCAAGGACCCCGAATTTTCCCCCCAAGTTAACCCCCCCCCCCCCCCAAAAAAAAAGGGGGGAAACAAAAAAAACCGGGGGGTTTCCCCTTCCTTTAACCCGGGGGAAATTGGGGGGGAAAAAAGGGAAGGGCCCAAAATTTTGGGTTTTTGCCTTCCCTCCCAAATTGGGGAAAGGGGGTTTCCCAAGGGGGGGAAACCCCAAAAAAACCCCCCCAAAAAAGGGGGGGAAAAAAAAAGGGGGAGAAGGGAAAATTGGGGGTTTTTTGGGTAAAAACCCCCCGGGGTTTTAAACCCCCCGGGCCCAAAGGTTTTTCCCCCCCCCCCTTTTTTAAATTTTTTCCCCCAATCCCTTAACCCCAAATTTTTTCCCCCCCGGGGGGGCCCCCCCCCCCCCCTTTCCCCTCCGGCCTTCCAAACCCCTATAATTAAATTCCCCCTGGCCCAAACCCCCCCCGGGGAAATTTTTTGGCCTTTCCCTTTTTCCCCTAACCCAAAGGGAACCCCCCCCCAAACCCTACCCCCCCCAAAAATTTTCCCCCCCCCCCCAAAAATTTTTTCCCCCCCAAACCAAACCGGGTTTCCCCCCAATTTTTTTAAAAAAAAACCGCAAAAATTTTCCCTTTTTGGGGCCTTTAAATTTTTGGCTTCAAGGGGGTTTTCCCTTTAAAGGGAAAAAAAAACCCCCCCCAAAAAGACCCTTGGGCCCTTTTAAACCAACCCGGGCCCCAACCCCAAAAACCCCCCCCGGAAAACCCAAACCCCCTT
>JAHHZJ010006122.1:0-10536 GCA_021437245.1 Aegilops speltoides | reverse complement strand
ATATATATAATAATATATATCCAAAGTAAATAACTATTGCATTAGATCCAAATGCCCAAAATAAATACTTATGAGCTCCTAAAAATATTGGTTTGATTTTTATCTCTGTCCAATATTTTCAGAGGGCAACATGAGCATTTTCTTGGACCTTTTTGGAGCATTTTTTATTTGGGCCATTTTAGGATGATTCTCGAGGGTTTTCAAATCCTCATTTCAAATTTAAATGAAATATAAACATGATGCACAACATGGGAGGCTAGCCTAGGTCATACCGTAACTAGGATGTGACAACTCGCCTCACTTGAAAGAATCTCGCCCCGAGATTCGGGGTCGACGGAAAGAAAGCGGGTACTCCAATGAAGACGATCTTCTCGCCCCAAGTAGCTTCTCTCTGAATGATGAGACCATCGAACCTTGAGAAACTTGATGTTATGACGCCGAGTGACACGCCCGCTTGATCAAGAATGCGAACCGGATACTCGATATGTGAGGTTATCTTGGAGATCAAGCTGCTGTGGTCCACTCCACGGATAGGATCCGAGAAGCAACGCCGAGTTGAGAGACGGGAAGACATCATGAACTCGAGAAAGATGTGGGGTAGTTCCAACCGGTAGGCAACCTCCTCGCTTAGCGAGAATGCAAAAGGACCAATGTAACGAGGAGCCAACTTGCCCTTGATATCAAACGATGGGTACCTTCAAAGGAGTAACCCAAGGTAAGCTTTGTCGCCAACTTCATAAGTCATATCCTTATGATGACGATCATATCGCTCTTTTGACGAGATCGGGCTGTTTTCAAATTCTCACAATGATGCGAACTTGCTCTTCTTGCCTCGGATCATGTCCGTCCAAAGAATTGTCTTTCACCGGTCTCACCAGTTCAAAGGTGTTCGACATCTTCGCCCATAGAGAACCTCAAAAGGAGCTTTTGAGACCGGATTGATAGCTATTGTTATAAGCAAACTCGCAAAAGGAAGACATTTCTCCCAATCCATACCGAATGAGATAACGCAAGCTCTAAGCATGTCTTCGAGAATTTGGTCGACCTTTCCACCGACCACTTGACCGAGGGTGGAAAGCGGCATCAAGGAAAGATGGGTTCCCATGGCAGCTTGGAAACTCTCCCGTAAATGAGAAGTGAAAAGATCGCCACGGTCTGAATTGATCTCTAGTGGAACACCGTGAAGTGATACTATTCGAGAATATATAAGTCAGCGAGCTGACCGCAAAGTGATACTCTCTAACGGGTAGGAAGTGAGCCACTTTGGAAAGACGATCAATGACTACGAAAATAGCATTATTCCTTTCTTGGTCCCGGAAAGCCGTGATGAAGTCCATACCAACTTTATCCCATTTCCATTCAGAATAGCTAAAGGCTGAAGGGTGCCAAGAGGTCTTTGATGCTCGCTTTAACGCGACGACAAACGCCACAATTAGCAACGAAGTCGGCAATTTCTCTCTTCATCCTAGTCCACCGTAATCTCCGGCGAGGTCCCGATACATCTTAGTACTACCGGATGAATCGTGAGAGGAGATTCATGCGCCCTTAAGAATTAGTTGTCGAAGATGTCGCTTGGGGACCACCAAAGGTTCCCAAAGAAAACGACACTCGATCATCTATAGAGAAACTACCAGCTATACCCTTGGCATGTTTCTCTTGATCCCGTAATCCCCGATCATGCTTCGGGCTTCTATGATATGATCTACAAGAGTAGGTTTCGCCACCAAGGTAGAAAGGAACTGTGAGGAGCAATGTGAAGGTTAAGCTTACGTAATTCCTTATGGAGAAGTGGTTGGCCTCGCTGCAACATGAGATTGTTGCAATAGGATTTACGGCTTAGAGCATCAGCCATGACATTGGCTTTGCCTGGAGTGTAGGTAATCCCTAAGTCGTAATCTGAGATCAATTCCAACCAACGTCTTTGCCTAAGGTTCAGATCTGGTTGTGTGAAGATATACTTGAGACTGTGGTCGGTGTAGATCTCGCAACGCTACTAAGGAGGTAATGTCGCTGTGTCTTGAGTGCATAGACTACGGCCGCAAGCTCTAGATCATGTGTAGGATAATTCTCCTCGTGGATGCAATCGACGAGATGCATAGGCAATCACATGACGATCTTGCATAAGAATGCAACCTAGTCCCCGCTGTGAGGCGCCGCAGAGATAACAAAGTCTTTAGTGAAACCGTGGCACAAGTATGGGAGCAGAAGTCAGCGCCTTTTCGCCCTCAAAACTCAGACTACACTCTGGGGACCACTCAAACTTTTTATCTTTCTTGAGAAGTTCCGTGAGGGTTTGGCTACTTTGGAGAAGTTTTCAACAAAGCGGCGATAATAGCTGGCTAGACCAAGGAAACTCCTAACTTGTTTAACGGTTTGTGGAGTCCAACAAGAACGGCCTTAACTCTCTGGATTGACAAAGAATGCCCTTACCAGAGATTACGTGGCCTGTAGGTCACTTCGCAACCAAAATTCACACTTGGAGAACTTGGCATAAAGGCGTGCTCTCTCGAGTTTTTCTAATACAAGTCTAAGATGTTCGCATGCTCTTCTTCGCTCTTTGAGTAAATAAGAATGTCATCGAGGTAAACCACGATTTAATTTATCTAAGTACTCCATAAAGATCGAGTTCATCAAGCGGAGAATGTAGCTCGAGCGTTGGTTAGACCAAAGGACATGACGTGTACTCGATCGCCATAACGAGTGACAAAGGCTGTCTTAGGAATATCCTGCTTCTCGATCTTGATTTGGTGGTAGCCTAACCTCAAATCCATCTTGAGAAGATCGAGGATCCAAATGAGCTGATCATACTGTGTCGTTGATCCCGGGAGCGGATACTTGTTCTTTATCGTGACCAAATTAATGGGACGATAATCTACAACCATCCGTCCGCATTCATCCTTCTTCTTGACGAAGAGGACGGGCAAGCCCAAGGAAGAGAACTAGGACGGATGAAACCCTTTGCAAGGACTCATCAAGTTGTTTCTAAGCTCGCTAGTTCTAAGGGTGCCATCTTGTAAGGTCTCCTAGAGATTGGAGCAGTTCCTGAATAAGGTCTATGATTTAACTCTACATCTCCGCTGTGGAACACCGGCAGCTTCCTCCGAAAGACATCCGGAAAGTCACGACTACCGGGATATCTTGAAGGTCCGGAAGAGGGTCTGGCATTAAGAGAATAGAGCCGACGCTTGCAACTCTAGTGGAAATAAGGACTATCTTGCCGATGGGTGTGTAAGCGAATGACTGTGTAACAATCAATCTTGGCATAATGAGTCTGTCATCCACCCATACCCAAGATGATGTTAATATCTGAGACTTGAGGGCTATAAGTGATGCAAGGAATACAAGTCTGTTTCACAAGGATTTCGCTACTATGGCTTACACTAGAAGTTTGCCATTTGGATCCGTGGAGTTTGAATGACTAGTGGAGAGGGCATATCACAAAATGACATGTTGTGCAAATTAGCATAGCTTTAAATGAAGGAGTGAGACGCCCAAAGATTTAATGTAACCGGCGCCGGATGACAGCTGACAAGGAGTGTACCAAGAACGACATCCGGATCATCATGAGCGCATTAGCCGAGACGTGATGCACACGCCCACGCTCAAAGGGAGCTGACTTGACATTGATCATCTTGCGTGATGGCTTAACACAGCCAACAGCCTTCTCGGCCGGGGTGGAGCATAACTAGTCCGAGAGCAACACGCATAGTGTCCTCGGCTTCCCGCATGTGAAGCAAGTCCTCGGTTGGATGTGGACCCGACCGACAAACGGGCTCTACCAAGAGGCCTGGGTGGAGCATACGATCGAGCTGGGGAGACACCACATGAGATGGCCTTGGTGAATATCCGGAGGAAGAGCGGAGTTTGGGAACCCAAACCGCGCTTCGAGAACTCGGAGCCGAAGAAGATCCCAAATCACGGGTGTGCTTACGAGACTCTCGTAAGTGAGCTGAGCTGTCTCGCATTAATTGCCTTGTTCACAAGAGCTTGGAACGTATCACAATGATGCAAGTGGAGATCACGACGCAACTTGGGGTTGAGACCTTCCGAACCTAGCTCGCTTCTTTGGCGCCCGTGGACACCTCTTCGTGGCATAACGGGCGAGGTTCTCAAACTCTCAGTGAAGCATCAACAGCCATCTTACTGGGTGAAGCTACAGTAACTCTTCTCTGCGATCGATGAGGGCCTCGAGGAATGTGATGCTCGCGAAAAGCCTCAAAGGAAATCCCTCCAAGTAGGAATCGCCAGCCGGAAGCATAGCCTCATAGTTCGCCACCAAAGACTAGCAGACCTTCCGTGGTATGTGGTATAGGTGACCTTGTCTTCTTCAGCTACATTCGCAGAACGGAGCTTGTGTGTGATACTACGGAGCTACCATCTCGCCGAGCTGCTCGATGGAGTGATGAAAGGTAGGTGGGTGCAAGCGGATGAAGTCATGAATGGTTGCGCACTTTGAACCGATGTGTGTTCTCTCAATACGCGCAACAAGCGTTAGACTCACGCTTGTTTCTTCCATCTCTAACATGAACTCGTCAATGAAGGTTGGTCGGAGGATCCTCATCCCTACCATCTCCGTGGATATCGACTACGAGCAACAAAGCTTCGCTTAGCTGATGACATCCCGAGAAACGGGTTAAGGACGGAATCAGCATCAACTATAGGCCATGTAATGTAGGACAAGGAAATTAGTATTTCCAACTCCTAGGGCAATTCCGCAGATAACGGTAGTAAAATGCTCGTAATGAGACATCCTCGCTAAAATGGGGTAGTAACATACTCAACATCATCACCGAAGGTTCTGAGATCATACTAGATAGACTACACCGGAAGTACTCGAAAACTGGAATATGACTCTGACCAACCAATCCTATGGAACTACGGAGTAGTAACACGTGATCCTGATAGACGGAGGAGATAGCCTAGTTTCTTAACCCCGCAGGAAAGATAGGATGACTCAGATCAGAAGGCCATGAGGAATAAGGAGTAAAAAGAGCCTTACGTCCCAACCCACAATCAATTCCCTTACATAACTAAAGAAGTTCTAGACTCAACTTCACCAGCTTTGGCTTGGTAATCCTACAGCAACAGCTCGATACCAAAGCTGTCAGACCCCGACTCAATGCCACATCGATCTAGCATGTAACACCTCATATCACTTTGCGCCTCACGCACGGTATTCTACGGTGTCGCCTTACTCTTGCTCGGACCGCTTATGCTTTTGGCACACGATATGATAGTGTCGCTAGCATCCATATGATAAGGAGCCCGGCCGACATGGCTAGTCGTGAACCCAAAGTGGCACAAACTTACAGGACAGCATCCATGACCCAAAGATCGAACGTGTTTGGCCACCACGAAGTGAATCCAGTGCAGAAGCACCGGGCTAGCAGACTCGTGAACTGGTCAGAAGGGCTAACAGACTCCTAGATTCATCGCGGACATTTCAAGGATGTATACAGAACGAAGAAGGACACATGCCGCCAGCCTAAGTGATCCGGAGCAAGAGCAAGCTACCATGGCTCAAAGGAAGCACTAGGAGACATTTCCGTAAGAGAGGCTACTAAGAATAAACAACTAGATAGTCGATCCCACACATAGCAATACACATTACACGACGCGATAACATGCAAGTATGTGCTGTACAACATGGCATCACAAAGATAACTCAACAACTCATATAGATAAAGGCTCAAGAGCCATCATAGCATTTATTGCAAACAGGGGTCACAGACCCATCATACAGAGCATACAAGCAAAGCAAGAAGCATTACATGTCCGGGCACGTATATCTACAAATGAAAAGGTCAAGAGCCCGACTATCTACAACATCCGATCAAGATCGAGCCGAGGCAAGCTACTCGTCAAGTCCACGAGAACACTAGTAAGACCAAGTCTCCGCTGCAAAACATAAATAAAGCACCATGAGTACAAAGGTACTCAAAGAAGACTTACATCGATCCTATCATACATGCATTTGTATCAAGAGGGTAATGTGGGGTTTAGCTGCAGAAGCCAGCTTTGACTCGTGGCTATCCTGTTTCTACGACTACCGTAACTTTGAGGTGATATGGATGCACACGCAGTCCACTAACCACCACACAATACACTACTATGGATTCATCCCCGTCTCTCTACGAGAAGGCCATCCATAGTACTCACACTTTTCTTGAACATTTTAGAGTATCCACTTCAAGTTGTCTATGTACCATGTAAGCATCCAAGAAGTCCATATCCGCTGACCCGCTATTCAATAGATCATGTTAACCCCGCAGGGTGTACTTCTTCACACACGCCTCGCCACTTACCACCATGTACACGCTGTATCTCAAGTCGTCAGACCTCGACTCAATGCCACATCGATCAGCATGTAACACTCATATCACTTTGCGGCCTCACGCACGGTATTCCCACGGGTGTCGCCTTACCTTTCCCGGGACCGCTTGGCGCCTTTTGCACACGATATGATAGTGTCGCTAGCATCCATATGATAAGGAGCCCGCTGACATGGCTAGTCGTGAAACCCAAAGTGGCACAAACTTACAGGACAGCATCCATGACTCCAAAGATCGAACGGTTTGGTCACCAATGAAGTGAATCCAGTCAGAGCAACCGGGCTAGCAGATTCGTGAACTGGCAGTAGCGGCTAACAGACTCCTGTATTCATCGCAGGACATTTCAAGGGGATGCATACTAGAACGAAGAAGGACACATGCCGCCAGCCTATGATCCTCGAGCAAGAGTAAGCTACCATGGCTCAAAGGGAAGCACTAGGAGACATTTCCGTAAGAGAGGCTACTAAGAATAAACAACTAGATAGTCGATCCCACACATAGCAATACACATTACACGCACGATAACATGCAAGTATGTGCTGTATAACATGGCATCACAAAGATAACTCAACAACTCATATAGATAAAGGCTCAAGAGCCATCATAGCATTTATTGCAAACAGGGGTCACAGGACCCATCATACAGAAAGCATACAAGCAAAGAAGCGGAAGCATTACATGTCCTGGGTACGTATATCTACAAATGAAAAAGGTCAAGAGCCCCGACTATCTACAACATTCGATCAAGATCGTAGCTGAGGTACAAGCTACTCGTCAAGTCCACGAGAACACTAGTAAGACCAAGTCTCCGCTGCAAAACATAAATAAAGCACCATGAGTACAAAGGTACTCAAAGAAGACTTACATCGATCCTATCATACATGCATTTGTATCAAGAGGGTAATGTGGGTTTAGTTGCAGCAAGCCAGCTTTGACTCAGGGCTATCCCGTTTCTACGACTACCGTAACTTCTTTGAGGTGATATGATGCACACGAGTCCACTAACCACCACACAATACACTACTATGGATTCATCCCTGCCTTCACGAGAAGGCCATCCATAGTACTCACACTTTTCTTGAACATTTTAGAGTATCCACTTCAAGTTGTCTATGTACCATGTAAGCATCCAAGAAGTCCATATCCGCGACCCGCCATTCAATAGATCATGTTAACCCCGCAGGGTGTACTTCTTCACACACGCCTCGCCACTTACCACCATGTACACGCAGGTATCTCGCAACCTTCAAGCCGAAGCTCAAGAGGAGTCGGCCACGACCCGACTAACCACACAAGACTCTAGCCCAGTGTTTATCGCCTATTCGGTTCTATCCGCAAGGAGATCCGCTGGGTGTCGCCACGGCCCCAAACGATGTGAGCAGGGTTCCAAGCTCACCATCCGGTGCCACTTGGTACACCGTACATCGTTTAGTCTGTCTCTAAGCCTGTTTCACCGGGTGCCACTTGGTAGAAAAATAGCACTACCTACAAACACCGTAAACTAGTTGCACTCGGACAGAGACCAAGTTGGTTAATAAGTCGAGAGGGTCGAGTTACGAACCCAATGTGTGGTAGTATCGAGTCATTGGACAACATACATAGAACTCAAAGGCTTAAGGACGGCCCAAAGAGACAACCCACCATGTACTCCTACATGGCCTCTCACCGCTACCTTTTACTAAATCGTGTTCACACGCTCACTCTCAAAGATCGTAACATATCGTAACACTCCAATTCATTCCCAATGAACCGACTCGACACAACTCTAAGCAATAGCAGTATAGCATGGTAGGAACACAACATGGCTCAATCAACTCCTACACATGCTAGTGGGTTTCAACTATTTATCAGGCAATGACAAAGTCATGCAGAGAATGGGTTCAACTACCGCAAGACAAAGTAGCAGATGAATCGTTGTTGTCCTAATGCATTAATTGAGAGCAGGAGCGAGAGAGTAGGGTTTTATCGGAATGAACAAGGGGGTTTGCTTGCCTGGTAAATCAACAAGGAAGGCACTGCTTCATAGACAGGTACTCTGGAACGGTCTCCGGAGCAGGACCTATCGAGAAGGAACAGTGTCGGCAATCAATACACAAACATATGCAACAATATGATGCATGAACATGGCATGTAGAGGTGATGTTGTTTGAGCTAATGCAACTAGTACTCATTTGGTTTGAAGTCCATTTGAACCAAAAGCTCAAATGCAATTCTAAATTAAGTCTCTTAATATGCCATAATGTGTTTCCTCCAATTCAGCATGTATAAGTTGGTTTGTCATGCATGAAACTAGTACAGATGGAAAGATTGCATTTTTCTGATAATTTTTCATATATAAATTATTTCAATCTGAGCTACGGTTGAATTTCTATGAATTTTTGAAGTTTAAATCATTTTCTGGAATTTCCTGATTTATTTTAATTCCTGAAAATGGTTAATTGCGCCAAGATGACGCCAAGATCAAGGCCAGCAGTCAACCTGTCAAACCCCGACGTGGGGCCACACGTCAGGACACGCTTAGTTAATTAGTTACTAAACTAATCCTAACTAAAATTTACAGGGCCGGGTCCCACTTGTCGCAATTCGTGGAGGTCAAACCCCGGTCACGGGTCAAACTCACGCTGGCGATTCGCCACGGCGAGGTCGACGCGCGGATGGTCTCTGAACACGCTCCCACGCACTAAAGGGCCGCGGAGACCATCTCCGAGGAGCTGGTGCCCGTCCGCATCCAGCTGAGGCGACGGGAGGGGCTGGGGTGGCCGGAGCTCACCGGAGCAGTAGCAAGCGGGCGGCCGGCTCTGCTCGAAAGGGACGCGCTACGGGCAAGACGGAAGGCTACCCGAGGGGCTCAAGGCACCGCGGGCACCAGGAGCACGGTGACGTGTTCGCTGGGCTGCGTGGCTAGGGCGACGGCGACGACATGGACGGCGGCGCAGGTGCTACGGCCGAGGTGGGGAGAAGGCTACGGCGCACGGCCGGCTACGCGGAGAGAGGGAACGGTGGCGAGCTCACCGCGTTCCGCGGGCGCCGGCGGCTTGGGGACGACCGAGACGGCGGGCGGCGATGGGGATCCACGGCGGCCAAGCGGCGAAGAAGACGGCGATGGCGACTTCCGTATGCCCGCGCCAGGCGCCTCGGAGAAGGCGAGCCTCACAGCGCGGAGCGCTGGGACACGATTTGAGGGATTTAGGGTGGCCGTGGCACACGGGGCGCAGCAGCGGCGCCTCCCGGGCGCCCGTGAGGAGAGGGAGAGGAAGCCAGAGGAGGGGAGAGCGAGAGAGAATGAGAGAGGTGGGGGCGCAGCGTGGCGCGCTGGGCTGCTCCAGCGACGAGGGGACGCCAGCAAAGCGAAAGCAGAGAGGTGGCGTGGCGGCGGGCGGAGCGCTGTCGGGCACGCTGGCCCTCCCCTGTCGAGGACGAAGACGACAGAGGAGGGGTGGGCTGGGCCGGCCAGACCGCACGGTGCTGGGCCAGCACAGGGAGGAGGCCCAGGTAAGCTTTCCCTTTCTTTTTTTGTTTCTGTTTTTGTTTTCTGTATTTGTTTTGATTTAGTTTAAAATACTAAATCATTTTATTTGCTTATGCCAAATTTTGCAGGAGCTAACTATATTATTCCAGAGCTCCTCAGCAAGTGGCATAATTTTTGGACAACATTATATATATATAATAATATATATCCAAAGTAAATAACTATTGCATTAGATCCAAATGCCCAAAATAAATACTTATGAGCTCCTAAAAATATTGGTTTGATTTTTATCTCTGTCCAATATTTTCAGAGGGCAACATGAGCATTTTCTTGGACCTTTTTGGAGCATTTTTTTATTTGGGCCATTTTAGGGATGATTCTGAGGGTTTCTCAAATCCTCATTTCAAATTTAAATGAAATATAAACATGATGCACACATGGGAGGCTAGCCTAGGTCATACCAGAACTAGGGATGTGACACAAGGCCACCTCGCTCCCGCTTTTGGTCTCGGATGCTGCTCACGATAAAGGGTCGTGGCCCTTTCGGTTGCCTCGACCCGACCCAAAGCTCTCCGAATCGAGAACAACCGAACAGGAGTTGCTCTACCTTCCACAGCTACGCGGTAGGATACGCAACTCTCGCCCGATCCTCAAGGATTTATGAGTCAGGCGCCAAGAGCGACAACCGCCCGGTTGTTCTCCGAAGTTTCCACGAAAGTGGAAACGCAGGACAAT
>JAHHZJ010006121.1:0-18209 GCA_021437245.1 Aegilops speltoides | reverse complement strand
AGTCCCTGCTTGAAAGGCAAATATTAGCAATGTAACCAGATCAAATAAAAAGTACAAGCTCTAGTTAGGTACACATCAATAACATGTATATCACATATACCGTTGTTTACTTTGCCATCCTTCTTATCCGCCAAATACTTGGAGCAGTTCCGCCTGGTCCACCGCTGGAGAAGCACTGCTGTGCTTAGGTCCGCATTTGGTTTCTTCTCTGAGCAGCAACTTGTTTGCCGCTCTTTTGAAGTTCCCTCTTCTTCCTTTGCCCTTTTCTTGAAACTAGTGGTCTTGTCGACCATCAACACTTGATGCTCCTTCTGATTTCTACCTCCGCTGCTTTCAAAGATCGCAAGAGCTCGAATAGTCTTGTTCATCCCTTGCATATTATAGTTCATCACAAAGCTCTTGTAGCTTGGTGGCAGTGATTGAAGAATTCTCACAATGACACAATCATCGTGAAGATTAACTCCCAGCTTGAATCAAGTGGTTGTTATACCCGAAATTCGAGTATATGTTCACCGACGTAACTATTCTCTCCATCTTGCAGCTATAGAACTTATTGGAGACTTCATATCTCTCAATCCGCATTTGCTTGAAATATTAACTTCAACTCCGAACATCTCATATGCTCCATGACGCTCAAAATGTCGTTGAAGACCCGGTTCTAAGCCGTAAGCATGGCACAGTAACTATAGAGTAGTCATCGCTTTGCTCGCCAGACGTTTAACGCTGCCAGTACAAGAAGCAGTTCGGCACCCAGGGTGCTTCCAGGATTTAACTCTTCCGGCAGAATGATGATAATCCTCGTTATGGACCCATCCGTAATTGCTACCATCATCTTTCAACTTTGCTTTCTCAAGGAACGATTAAAATTCAACGGAACAACAAAGACGAGCCATCTATCTACAAACAAACATAGACAAGCAAGATACTATCAGTACTAAGTTCATGATAAATTTAAGTTCAATTAATCATATTACTTAAGAACTCCCACTTAGATGCATATCTCTAGTCATCTAAGTGATCACGTGATCCAAATCAACTAAACCATAACCATCATCACGTGAGATGGAGTAGTTTTCAATGGTGAACATCATTATGTTGATCATATCTACTATATGATTCACGCCGACCTTCGTCTCCGTGTTCCGAGGCCATATCCGCATATGCTAGGCTCGCCAAGTTTAACTCCGAGTATTCGCTTGTGCAAAACTGGCTTGCACCCGCTGTAGATGGACGAGAGCTTATCACACCCATCATCACGGGTGTCTCGCGACGATTTAACTTTGGCAACGGTGCATACTGTGAGAACACTTTGATAATTTTAGTGAGAGATCATCTTAAAATGCTACCGCCAATCAAAGCAAGATAAGATGCATAAAGGATAAACATCACATGCAATCAATATAAGTGATATGATATGGCCATCATCATCTTGTGCTTGTGATTCCATCTCCAAGCACCGCTCGGATCACCATCGCCACCGCGCCGACACCTTGATCTCCATCGTAGTATCGTTGTCGCTACGCCATCTATTGCTTTCACGACTATCGCTACCGCTTAGTGATAAAGTAAAGCAATTATGTATGCTTGCATTTCATACAATAAAGCGACAACCATATGGCTCCCTGCAGTCTGCCGATAACTTCGTTTCAAAACATGATCATCTCATACAATAAAATATAGCATCACGCCTTGACCATATCACATCACAACATGCCCTCGCAAAAACAAGTTAGACGCCCTCTACTTTGTTGTTGCAAATTTTACGTGGCTGCTATGGGCTTAGCAAGAACCGTTCTACCTACGCATCAAAACCACAACGATAGTTTGTCAAATAGACTCCGCTTTAACCTTCACAAGGACCAGGAGTCACACTCGGTTCAACTAAAGTGAGAGAGAGACACCGCCAGCCACCTTTAAGCACGAAAGTGCTCGAACGGTGAAACCAGTCTCCAGAAGCGCACGCTGTAATGTCGGTCCGGCCGCTTCATCTCACAATACCGCTGAACCAAAGTATGACATGTCGGTAGGCAGATGACTTATATCGCCCACAACTCACTTGTGTTCTACTCGCATATAACATCAACGATAAAACCTAGGCTCGATACCACCGTTGGGGAACGAGTAATTTCAAAAATTTCCACGCACACGCAAGATCATGGTGATGCATAGCAACGAGAGGGAGAGGTTGTCTACGACCATCATAGACCAAGCGAAGCGCTGATGCAATGTAGAGGAAGTAGTCGATGTCCTCCCGGTTCAACCGATCCAAGCACCAGCATTCTCGCACCTCCAGTTCTTGACACACGATAACACGATGACGCACCTCGATCTCCGATCCAGCAGAGGCGCTGGAGGAGTTCCATCAAGACGACGGCGTGGTAACGATCTTGATGTTCTCTCGCCGCAGGCTTCGCTAAGCACCGCCACAATATGACCGAGGTGTAATATCGTGGAGGGGGCACCGCACACGGCTAAGGAATGATCTCAATGATCAACTTGTGTGTCTAGGGTGCCCCACCCCTGTGATATAAAGGAGGAGGGAGGAGGAGGCCGCCCAAGGGTTGAGCGCTCTTAGGGGGCAATCCTACTCCAAGTAGGTTTGCCCCCTTCCTATTCGGAGTAGGAGAAGGAAGGAAGAGGGAGGAGAGAAGGAAAGGGGGCCGCCCCTCCCAATTCGGATTGGGCTTGGGGGCCCTCCTTGCTCCTTGTCCCTCCTTCCACTAAGGCCCAATAAGGCCCATATACTTACCGGGGTTCCGTAACCTCCCTGAGCTCCCAGATATTCCCAAACTCTCCTGAACCTTTCCGTGTCCAAATATATCCGTCCAATATATCAATCTTTATGTCTCGACCATTTCGAGACTCCTCGCCATGTCCGTGATCACATCCGGACTCAACAACCTTCGTACATCAAAATACATAAACTCATAATATAACTGCATCGAAACCTTGCTGCAGGACTTCACGGTTCGAGAACAATGTAGACATGACCGAGACATGTCTCCGTCAATAACCAATAGCGGGACCTCGATGCCCATATTGGTTCCTACATATTCTACGAAGATCTTTATCGGTCAAACCGCATAACAACATACTTTGTTCCTTTGTCATCGGTAGTACATTTGCCCGAGATTTGATCGCCTTGTATCCAATACCTAGTTCAATCTCGCTACGCAAGTCTTTTACTCGCTCAGTAATACGCCATCTCATAACTAACTCATTAGTTACATGCTTGCAAGGCTTAGGTGATGAGTATTACCGAGAGGGCCCAGAGATACCTCTCCCGACAATCGGAGTGACAAATCCTAATCTCAATTATGCCAACTCAACATGTACCTTCGAAACACCAGAGCACCTTTATAATCACCCAAGCATCGCCAGGACGCTTGTAGCACACAAAGTGTTCTTCCGTAAACAGGAGTTGCACAACTCATAGTTGCAGTGAACTTTGTATAAGTCATGAAGAAAGCAATAGCAAAGATACTAAACGATCAAGTGTTAGGCTAATGTATCGGGTCATGTCAATCACATCATTCTTCTAATGATGTGATCCCACTAATCAAATGACAACACATGTCTATGGTCGAAACATAACCATCTTTGATTAATGAGCTAGTCAAGTAGAGGCATATCATTGGGGAACGAGTAATTTCAAAAAATTCCACGCATCACTGCAAGATCATGGTGATGTATAGCAACGAGAGGGAGAGTGTTGTCTACGCACTCAGAGACCGCGGAAGCGATCACAACGTAGAGGAAGTAGTCGACGCTCTCCTCAGCGATCCCGCGCCACATTCCGCGCCGAGTTCTTGACACACGACAGCTCGATGACGCCTCGGCTCCAATCCAGAGAGCTGAGGGAGAGTTTCACAAGACGACGAGTGCAGGACGATCTTGATGTACTATCGCAGGCTTCGCCTAAGCTTTATGCATTTATATGACCGAGGTGGAATATGGTGGAGGGGGCACGCGACACGGCTAAGGGACGATCCAGAGATCAAACTTGTGTCTATGGGGTGCCCCTGCCCTCAGATATAAAGGAGGGAGGAGGAGGAGGCCGGCCTAGGAGGAGGCGCCATAGGGGAGTCCGACTCCCACCGAGTAGGATTCCCTTCCTAGTCCAACTAGGATCCTTCCATGTATTAGGAGTAGGAGACTAGGAAGGGAAGAGAGAAGGAAGGAAGGAGGTGCGCCTCCCCAGCCCACCGACTAGGGGGCGCACGGCCTGCCTAGGGCAGCCTCTCTCTTCCCCTGTATGGCCCATAAGGCCCAATACTTCTCCCCGGCGAATTCCGTAACCTCCCAGACTCATAAATACCAATGACTCGAACCTTCCAACTCCGAATATAGTCGCCAATATATCGATCTTTACGCCTCGACCATTTCGAGACTCTCGCCATGTCCCCGATCTCATCCGGGACTCAACTCCTTCGTACATCAAAACTCATAAACTCATAATATAACCGCCATCGAAACCTTGCTGCAGGGATCTACGGTTCGAGAACAATGTAGACATGACCGAGACATCGCCTCGTCAATAACCAATAGCGGACCTGATGCCCATATTGGTTCCTACATATTCTACGAAGATCTTTATCGGTCGATCAAGATAACAACATACGTTGTTCCTTTGTCATCGGTATGTTACTTGCCCGAGATTCGATCGCAGTATCCAATACCTAGTTCAATCTCGCTATCGCAAGTCTCTTTACTGCTCCAGAATACATCATCTCACAACTAACTCATTAGTTGTAATGCTTGCAAGGCTTAAGTGATGTGTATTACCGAGAGGGCCCAGAGATACCTCCCGACAATCGGAGTGACAAATCCTAATCTCGAATACGCCAACCCAACATCTCCTTTGGAGACACCTGTAGTACTCCTTTATAATCACCCGCTTATGTTGTGACGCTTGGTAGTACCAAAGTGTTCCTCCGCAAACGGAGTTGCATAATCTCATAGTTATAGGAACATGTATAAGTCATGAAGGAAGCAATAGCAACATACTAAACGATCGTGTGCTAAGCTAACGGAATGGGTCATGTCAATCAGATCATTCAACTAATGATGTGACCTTGTTAATCAAATAACAACTCCTTGTTCATGGTTAGGAAACATAACCATCTTTGATTAACAAGCTAGTCAAGTAGAGGCATACTAGTGACACTGCTTGTCTATATATTCACACATGTATTATGTTTCCGTTAATACAATTCTAGCATGAATAATAAACATTTATCATGATATGAGGAAATATATAATAACTTTATTATTGCCTCTAGGCATATTTCCTTCAGCCTCCCACTTGCACTAGAGTCAATAATCTAGATCACATCACCATGTGATTAACATTGATAGTTCACATCATCATGTGATTAACACCATAGTTCACATCGCCATGTGACCAACACCCAAAGGGTTTACTAGATTCAGTAATCTAGTTCACATCGCTATGTGATTAACACCCAAAGAGTACTAAGGTGTGATCATGTTTTGCTTGTGAGAGAGTCTTAGTCAACGGGTCTTTCACATTCAGATCCGTTATGTATTTTGCAATTTTCTATGTCTACAATGCTCGCATTTAAGCTACTCTAGCTAATTGCTCCCACTTTCAATATGTATCTAGATCGAGACTTAGAGTCATCCGATCAGTGTCAAAACTTGCATCGACGTAACCCTTTACGATTTAACCTTTTTTCACTTCCATAATCGAGAAACATATCCTTATTCCACTAAGGATAATTTTGACCGCTGTCCAGTGATCTACTCCTAGATCACTATTGTACTCTTGCCAAACTCAAAGGTGGTATACAATAGATCCTGGTACACAGATGGCATACTTTATAGAACCTATGGCCAAGGCATAGGAATGACTTTCATTCTCTTTCTATCTTCCGCGTGGTCGGGTTTTGAGTCTTACTCAATTTCACACCTTGTAACACTGCAAGAACTTTCTTTTGACTGCTCCATTTTGAACTACTTCAAAATCTTGTCAAGGTATGTACTCATTGAAAACTTATCAAGCATCTTGATCTATCTCTATAGATCTTGATGCTCAATATGTAAGCAGCTTCACCGAGGTCTTTCTTTGAAAAACTTCTTTCAAACACTCCTTTATGCTTTGCGTAATAATTCTACATTATTCCGATCTACAATATGTCATTCACATATACTTATCGTAAATGATGTAGTGCTCCCACTCACTTTCTAGTAAATACAGTGCTTCACCTTAAGTCTGATAAAACTATATGCTTTGATCAACTCATCAAAGCGTATATTCCAACTCCGAGATGCTTGCACCAGTCCATAGATGGATCGCTGAGCTTGCACACTTTGTTAGCTTCCTTTGGATCGAAAAAACTTCTAGTTGCATCATATACAACTCTTCCTCCGTAAACCCATTCAGAATGCAGTTTTTATATCCATTTGCCAAATTTCATAAATTGTGGGCAATTGCTAACATGATTCGCAGATTAAGCATCGCCAAGCTTGAGAAAATCTCATTGTACTCAACATCTTGAACTTTGTCAAAACCTTGCAACAAGTCGAGCTTTGTAAATAGTAACCAAATCAACTAAACCATAACCGATCATCACGTGAGATGGAGTAGTTTTCAATGGTGAACATCATTATGTTGATCATATCTACTATATGATTCACGCCGACCTTTCGTCTCCGTGTTCCGAGGCCATATCCGCATATGCTAGGCTCGCCAAGTTTAACCCGAGTATTCGCTTGTGCAAAACTGGCTTGCACCCGCTGTAGATGGACGAGAGCTTATCACACCCGATCATCACGTGGTGTCTCGCACGCATTTAACTTTGGCAACGGTGCATACTGTGGAGAACACTTCTTGATAATTTTAGTGAGAGATCATCTTAAAATGCTACCGCCAATCAAAGCAAGATAAGATGCATAAAGGATAAACATCACATGCAATCAATATAAGTGATATGATATGGCCATCATCATCTTGTGCTTGTGATTCCATCTCCGGCACCGCTGCGGATCATCGCCACCGCCGCGACACCTTGATCTCCATCGAGCATCGTTGTCGCTACGCCATCTATTGCTTTACGACTATCGCTACCGCTTAGTGATAAAGTAAAGCAATTACTGTATGCTTGCATTTCATACAATAAAGCGACAACCATATGGCTCGCGAGCTGCCGATAACTTCGGTTACAAAACATGATCATCTCATACAATAAAATATAGCATCACGCCTTGACCATATCACATCACAACATGCCCTCGCAAAAACAAGTTAGACGCCCTCTACTTTGTTGTTGCAAATTTTACGTGGCTGCTATGGGCTTAGCAAGAACCGTTTCACCTCACGCATCAAAACCACAACGATAGTTTGTCAAATAGACTCTGCTTTTAACCTTCACAAGGACCGGGCGAGTCACACTCGGTTCAACTAAAGTGAGAGATGACACCGCCAGCCACCTTTAAGCACGAAAGTGCTCAGAACGGTGAAACCAGTCTCGTGAAGCGCACGCAGTAATGTCGGTCCGGCCGCTTCATCTCACAATACCGCTGAACCAAAGTATGACATGCCGGTAGGCAGATGACTTATATCGCCCACAACTCACTTGTGTTCTACTCGTGCATATAACATCAACGATAAAACCTAGGCTCGATACCACCGCTGGGGAACGAGTAATTTCAAAAATTTCCTACGCACACGCAAGATCATGGTGATGCATAGCAACGAGAGGGGAGAGTGTTGTCTACGCACCATCATAGACCGCGGAAGCGCTGATGCAATGTAGAGGAAGTAGTCGATGTCCTCCCGTTCAACCGATCCAAGCAACGCGGCCTCGCACCTCCCAGTTCTTGACACACGACAACACGATGACGCACCTCGATCTCCGATCCAGCAGAGGCGCGGAGGAGTTCCATCAAGACGACGGGCGGTAACGATCTTGATGTTCTCTCTGCCGCAGGCTTCGCTTAAGCACCGCTACAATATGACCGAGGTAATATCGTGGAGGGGGCACCGACACGGCTAAGGAATGATCTCAATGATCAACTTGTGTGTCTAGGGTGCCCCCACCCCAGATATATAAGGAGGAGGGAGGAGGAGGCCGCCCAAGGGTTGGCGCTGCTTAGGGGGCAATCCTACTCCAAGTAGGTTTGCCCCCTTCCTATTCGGAGTAGGAGAAGGAAGGAAGAGGGAGGAGAGAGAAAGGGGGGCCGCCCCTCCCAATTCGGATTGGGCTTGGGGGCCCCTCCTTGCTCCTTGTCCCTCCTTCCACTAAGGCCCAATAAGGCCCATATACTCACCGGGGTTCGTAACCTCCCTGAGTTCCCAGATATTCCCAAACTCTCCGAACCTTTCCGGTCCAAATATATCCGCCCAATATATCAATCTTTATGTCTCGACCATTTCGAGACTCCTCGCCATGTCCGTGATCACATCCGGACTCAACAACCTTCGTACATCAAAATACATAAACTCATAATATAACTGCCATCAAACCTTGCTGCAGGATCTTACGGTTCGAGAACATGTAGACATGACCGGGGGAACGAGTAATTTCAAAAATTTCCACGCACACGCAAGATCATGGTGATGCATAGCAACGAGAGGGAGAGTGTTGTCTACGCACTCAGAGACCAAGCGAAGCGATCACAACGTAGAGGAAGTAGTCGACGCTCTCCTCGCGATCCGACCGATCCTGGCCAAGCATTCGGGCGCCCGAGTTCTTGACACACGACAGCTCGATGACGCCCTCAGATCCGATCCAGCCGAGTGTCGAGGGAGAGTTCCACAAGACGACGGCGCAGGACGATCTTGATGTTTCACTGCGCAGGCTTCGCTTAAGCTTCGCTGCCAGATAACCGAGGTGGAATATGGTGGAGGGGGCACCGACACGCTAAGGAACGATCCGTAGATCTAACTTGTGTGTTCTAGGGTGCCCCCCCCCCGTGATATAAAGGAGCAAGGGGAGGGGCTGGCCGCCAAGGGTGGCGCCAAGGAGTCCTACTCCTCCGAGTAGGATTCTCCAATCCTAGTTGGACTAGGATTCCTGAGGGGGAAGAGAGAGAGGGGGCTGCCCTTCTCCTAGTCCTAGTAGGACTAGGGAAGGGGAGGCGCGCCCACCTAGGGCTGGCCCCTCTCCTTTCCACTAAGGCCCATCGAGGCCCATTTACCTCCCGGGGTTCCGAACCTCCCTAGATTCGCAGAATTCCCGCCTCCTCGAACCATTCCAACTCCAAACATAGGCTTCCAATATATCAATCTTTATGTCTCGACCATTCCGAGACTCGTCATGTCCGTGATCACATCCGGACCAACTTCTTCGTACATCAAAATACATAAACTCATAATAACCGCCATCGAAACTTTGCGCATGGACCTACGGTTCGAGAACAATGTAGACATGACCTAGAACTATTCACGGTCAATAACCAACAGCGGACCTGATGCCCATATTGGTTCCTACATATTCTACGAAGATCTTTATCGGTCGACCGCATAACAACATACGCTGTTCCTTTGTCATCGGTATAGTTACTTGCCCGAGATTCGATCGCCGGTATCCAATACCTAGTTCAATCTCGCTACGCAAGTCTCTTTACTCGCTCTGAATACATCATCTCACAACTAACTCATTAGTTGTAGTGCTTGCAAGGCTTCAAGTGATGTGCATTACCGAGAGGGCCCAGAGATACCTCTCCACAATCGGAGTGACAAAACCTAATCTCAAATACGCCAACCCAACATCTGCCTTTGGAGACACCTGTAGTACTCCTTTATAATCACCCAGCATACGCTAGACGCTTGGTAGTACCCAAAGTGTTCCTCCGATAAACGGAGTTGCATAATCTCATAGTTACAGAACATGTATATGTCATGGATAAAAGCAAGAGTAACATACTAAATGATCGTGGTGCTAAGCTAATGGAATGGGTCATGTCAATCGATCATTCTACTAATGATGTGATCTTGTTAATCAAATAACAACTCTTTGTTCATGGTTAGGAAACATAACCATCTTTGATTAACAAGCTAGTCAAGTAGAGGCATACTAGTGACACTGCTTGTCTATGCATTCACACATGTATCATGTTTCCTGTTAATACAATTCTAGCATGAATGATAAACATTTATCATGAAATAAGGAAATATATAATAACTTTATTATTGCCTCTAGGCATATTTCCTTCAGCCTCCCACTTGCACTAGAGTCAATAATCTAGATCACATCACCATGTGATTAACATCGATAGTTCACATCATCATGTGATTAACACTCATAGTTCACATCGCCATGTGACCAACACCCAAAGGGTTTACTAGATTCAGTAATCTAGTTCACATCGCTATGTGATTAACACCCAAAGAGTACTAAGGTGTGATCATGTTTTGCTTGTGAGAGAGTCTTAGTCAACGGGTCTTTCACATTCAGATCCGTTATGTATTTTGCAATTTTTCTATGTCTACAATGCTCGCACGTAAGCTACTCTAGCTAATTGCTCCCACTTTCAATATGTATCTAGATCGAGACTTAGAGTCATCCGCATCGTTGTCAAAACTTGCATCGACGTAACCCTTTACGTACCTAACCTTTTTCACTTCCATAATCGAGAAACATATCCTTATTCCACTAAGGATAATTTTGACCGCTGTCCAAAGGATCTACTCCTAGATCACTATTGTACCCCTTGCCAAACTCAAAGGTGGTATACAATAGATCCGTACACAAGATGGCATACTTTATAGAACCTATGGTCAAGGCATAGGAATGACTTTCATTCTCTTTCTATCTTCCGTCGTGTTCGGTTTTGAGTCTTACTCAATTTCACACCTTGTAACACAGCAAGAACTCTTTCTTTGACTGCTCCATTTTGAACTACTTCAAAATCTTGTCAAGGTATGTACTCATTGAAGAACTTATCAAGCATCTTGATCTATCACTATAGATCTTGATGCTCAATATGTAAGCAGCTTCACCGAGGTCTTTCTTTGAAAAACTTCTTTCAAACACTCCTTTATGCTTTGCGTAATAATTCTACATTATTTCCGATCTACAATATGTCATTCACATATACTTATCGTAAATGATGTAGTGCTCCCACTCACTTTCTAGTAAATACAGTGCTTCACCTTAAGTCTCAGATAAAACTATATGCTTTGATCAACTCATCAAAGCGATATTCCAACTCCGAGATGCTTGCACCAGTCCATAGATGGATCGCTGAGCTTGCACACTTTGTTAGCTTCCTTTGATCGAAAAACCTTCTCGTTGCATCATATACAACTCTTCCTCCGTAAAACCATTCAGAATGCAGTTTTACATCCATTTGCCAAATTTCATAAATTGTGGCAATTGCTAACATGATTCGACAGACTTAAGCATCGCTACGCTTGAGAAAATCTCATTGTAGTCAACATCTTGAACTTTGTCGAAAACCTTTTGCAACAAGTCGAGCTTTGTAGATAGTAACACTACTATCAACGTCCGCCTTCCTCTTGAAGATCCATTTATTTTCTATGGTTTGCCGATCATCGGCAAATCCATCAAAGTCCATACTTTGTTCTCATACATGGATCATATCTCGATTTCATGGCCTCAAACCATTTTATGGAATCTGGCTCATCATCGCTTCCTCATAGTTCGAGGTTTGTCATGGTCAAGTAACATGACCTCCGTAACAGGATTATCGCATTCACTGCGCGGATCTCACTGCTTTTACCTACGAGGTTCGGTAGTAACTTGATCTCAAGTTTTATGATCATCATCATTAACTTCCTCACTAATTGGTGTAGGTGTCACAGAACCAATTTCTCGTGATGAACTACTTTCCAATAAGGGAACAGTACAGCTACCTCATCAAGTTCTACTTTCTCCCACTCACTTCTTTCGAGAGAAACTCTTCTAGAAAGGATCCATCTTAAGCAACGAATATCTTGCCTTCGGATCTGTGATAGAAGGTGTACCCAACAATTTTCCTTTGGGTATTCTATGAAGACGCATTCTCCGATTTGGGTTTGAGCTTATCAGATGAAACTTTTTCACATAAGCATCGCAACTCCAAACTTTAAGAAACGCATAACTTGGGTTTCTTGCTAAACCACAGCTCATATAGTGTCGCCTCAACGGATTTAGATGGTGCCCAATTTAACGTGAATGCAGCTGTCTCTAATGCATGATCCCAAAACAATATTGGTAAATCAAGAAGAAACATCATAGATTGCACTATATCCAATAAAGTGCGGTTACGATGTTTGGACACACCATAACATTGTGGTGTTCTGTGGCGGAGCTGTGAAACTATTCCACATTGTTTTAATTGAAGACCAAACTCAGAATCTCAAATATTCGCTCCACGATCGATCGTAGAAACTTAATTTTCTTGTTACGATGATTTTCAACTTCACTCAAATTCTTTGAACTTTTCAAACGCTTCGCACTTATGTTTCATTAAGTAGATATACCCATATCTCGCTAAAGTCATCTGTGAAGGTGAGAAAATAACGATATCCGCCACGAGCCTCAACGCTCATCGGACCACATACATCTGTATGTATGATCTCCAACAAATCTGTTGTTCTCCATAGTACCGAGAACGGCGTTTTAGTCATCTTGCCCATGAGGCATGGTTCGCAAGCATCAAGTGATTCATAATCAAGTGATTCCAAAATCCCATCAAGATGGAGTTTCTTCATGCGCTTTACACCAATATGACTCTAAACGGCAAAGGCACAAATAAGTTGCACTATCATTATTAACTTCGCATCTTTTGGTTTCAATATTATGAATATGTGTATCACTACGATCGAGATCCAATGAACCTTTTCATTGGGTGTGTAACCATATAAGGTTTTATTCATGTAAATGTAATAACAGTTTATTCTCTTACTTAAATGAATAACCAGATTGCAATAAACATGATCAAATCATATTCATGCTCAACGCAAACACCAAATAACATTTATTTAGGTTCAACACTAATCCCGAAAGTATGGAGAGTGCGATGATGATTATATCAATCTTGAAACTACTTTCAACACACATCGTCACTTCACCCTTAACTAGTTTCGCTTATTCTGCAACTCATGTTTCGAAGTTACTACTCTTAGCAACTGAACCAGTACCAAATACCGAGGGGTTGCTATAAACACTAGTAAAGTACACATCAATAACATGTATATCAAATATACCTTTGTTCACTATGCCATCCTTCTTATCCGCCAAATACTTGGGGTAGTTCTGCTCCAAAGGACCAGTCCCATTGCAGAGAAGCACTTAGTCTCCGCTTAGGTCCGCATTTGGGCTTCTTCACTTGAGCAGAACTTGCTTGCCGCTCTTCTTGAAGTTCCCTTCTATCCCTTTGCCCTTTCTTGAAACTAGTGGTCTTGTTATCCATCAACACTTGATGTTCTTTCTTGATTTCTACCTTCATCGATTTCATCATCATGAAAAACTCGAATCATTTTCATCATCCCTTGCATACTATAGTTCATCACGAAGTTCTACTAACTTGGTGATGGTGACTAGAGAATTTCGTCAATCACTATCTTATCCGAAGATTAACTCCCACTTGATTCAAGCGATTGTAGTACCCAGATAATCTCGAGCACATGCTCACTAGTTGAGCGATTCTCCTCCATCTTTTAGCTATAGAACTTGTTGGAGACTTCATATCTCTCAACTCGGTATTTGCTTGAAATATTAACTTCAACTCCTCGAACATCTCATATGGTCCATGACGCTCAAAACATCTTTGAAGTCCCGATTCTAAGCCATAAAGCATGGTGCACTTAAACTATCAAGTAGTCATCATATTGAGCTAGCCAAACGCTCATAACGCCTCAGATCCGCTTCCTCGCAATAGGTCTGCTACCTAGCGTGCATCAAGGACATAATTCTTCCGGCAGAATGAGGATAAACCTCGATCACGGATCAAACCGCATCATTGCTACTAACATTTTTCAACACAATTTTCTAGGAACATATCAAAATAAACATATGAAAGCAACAACGCAAGCTATTGATCTTACAACATAATTTGCAAAATACTACCAGACTAAGTTCATGATAAATTTAAGTTCAATTAATCATATTACTTAAGAACTCCCACTTAGATAGACATCTCTAGTCATCTAAGTGATCACGTGATCCAAATCAACTAAACCATAACCGATCATCACGTGAAATGGAGTAGTTTTCAATGGTGAACATCTTATGTTGATCATATCTACTATATGATTCACGCCGACCTTTCGGTCTCCGTGTTCCGAGGCCATATCCGCATATGCTAGGCTCGCAAGTATAACCTGAGTATTCTCATGGTGCAAAATTGGCTTGCACCCGCTAGATGGACGAGAGCTTATCACACCCGATCATCACGTGGTGTCCGGGCACGATTTAACTTTGGCAACGGTGCATACTGGGAGAACACTTCTTGATAATTTAGTGAGAGATCATCTTATAATGCTACCGCCAATCAAAGCAAGATAAGATGCATAAAAGGATAAACATCACATGCAAATCAATATAAGTGATATGATATGGTCATCATCATCTTGTGCTTCATGATCTCCATCTTGCAAAGACCACCATGATCACCATCGCCACCGCGCCGACACCTTGATCTCCATCGAGCATCGTTGTCGCCTCGCCAAACTTATGCTTCTACGACTATCGCTACCGCTTAGTGATAAAGTAAAGCATTACAGGCTTATTGCATTGCATACAATAAAGCGACAACCATATGGCTCTCGCCATTGCCGATAACTTCGTTACAAAACATGATCATCTCATACAATAAAATATAGCATCACGCCTTGACCATATCACATCACAACATGCCCCGCAAAAACAAGTTAGACGCCCTCTACTTTGTTGTTGCAAGTTTTACGTGGCTGCTACGGGCTTAAGTAAGAACCAGTCTCACCTACGCATCAAAACCACAACGACATTTCACAAATAGACTCGCTTTAACCTTCTCAAGGACCGGCGAGCCACACTTCGTTCAACTAAAGTGAGAGAGACAGCACCCACCAGTACCTTTAAGCAACGAAAGCTCAGAGCGGTGAAACCAGTCTCGCGTAAGCGCACGCTGTAATGTCGGTCCGGGCCGCTTCATCTCACAATACCGCTGAACCAAAGTATGACATGCTGGTAGGTAGTATGACTTGTATCGCCCACAACTCACTTGTGTTCTACTCGCAAAACATCAAACCATAGAAAAACCTAGGCTCGGATGCCACCGTAGGGGAACGAGTAATTTCAAAAATTTTCCTACGCACACGCAAGATCATGGTGATGCATAGCAACGAGAGGGGAGAGTGTTGTCTACGCACTCAGAGACCCAAAGCGAAGCGATCACAACGAGAGAAGTAGTCGACGCTCTCCTCGCGATCCGACCGATCCCAGCGCCAAGCATTCGGCGCCCCAGTTCTTGACACACGACAGCTGATGACGCCCCTCAGATCTCGATCCAGCCGAGTGTCGAGGAGAGTTCCACAAGACGACGGCGGCAGGACGATCTTGATGTTTCATCTGCCAGCAGGCTTCGCTTAAGCTTCGCGACCAGATAACCGAGGTGGAATATGGTGGAGGGGGCACCGACACGGCTAAGGAACGATCCGTAGATCTAACTTGTGTGTTCTAGGGTGCCCCCGCCCCTGTGATATAAAGGAGCAAGGGGGGGGCTGGCGGCCAAGGGTGGCGCCAAGGAGTCCTACTCCTTTCATTGGTGTAACCATAAAGGTTTTATTCATGTAAAAGTAACAAATTTATTCTTATTAAATGAATCCGATTGCAAAAACACGATCAAATCATATTCATGCTCAACGAAACACCAAATAACATTTATTTAGGTTCAACACTAATCCTAAAAATAGGGAGGAAATGATGATCATATCAATCTTGAAACTACTTTCAACACACATCGCACTTCACCCTTAACTAGTTTCCATTCTGAACTCCTGTTAAGTTACTACTCTAACAACTAAACCAGTACCAAATACCGAGGGGTTTATAAACACTAGTAAAGACACATCAATAACATGTATATCAAATATACCTTTTTATTTGCCATCCTTCTTATCCGCCAAATACTTGGGGTAGTTCTGCCAAAGAACTCCCTTTAAGAAGACTTAGTCTCGGCTTAGGTCCACTTTGGGCTTCTTCACTTGAGCAGAACTTGCTTGCGCCCTTCTTGAAGTTCCCTTCATCCCTTTCCCTTTCTTGAAACTAGTGGTCTTGTTAACCATCAACACTTGATGTTCTTTCTTGATTTCTACCTTCATCGATTTCATCATCATGAAAACTCGAATCATTTTCATCATCCCTTGTATACTATAGTTCATCATGAAGTTCTACTAACTTGTTGATGGTGACTAGAGAATTTCAAATCACTATCTTATCCGGAAGATTAACTCCCCACTTGATTCAAGCTTGTAGTACCTGCATAACTGAGCACATGCTCACTAGTTGAGCGATTCTCTCCATCTTTTAGCTATAGAACTTGTTGGAGACTTAATCTCTCAACTCGGTATTTTCTTGAAATATTAATTTCAACTCCTTGGAACATCTCATATGGTCCATGACGCTCAAAACATCTTTGAAGTCCCGATTCTGTCTACATGGTGCACTTAAACTATCAAGTAGTCATCATATTGAGCTAGCCAAACGCTCATAACGCCCATCCGCCCCCAATAGGTCCACCTAGCGCATCAAGGACATAATTTTCGGCAAAGAATGAGGATAAACCTGATCACGGATCAAACCGATCATTGCTACTAACATTTTTCAACATAATTTTTCAAGGAACATATCAAAATAAACATATGAAAGCAACAACGCAAGCTATTGATCTTACAACATAATTTGAAAAATACTACCAGGACTAAGTTCATGATAAATTTAAGTTCGAATCATATTATTTAAGAACTCCCACTTAGATAGACATCTCTAGTCATCTAAGTGATCACGTGAGCCAAATCAACTAAACCATAACCATCATCAAGATGGAGAGTTTTCAATGGTGAAATCTTATGTTGATCATATTCACTATATGATTCACGCCACCTTTCGGTCTCCGTGTTCCGAGGCCATATTCCGCATATGCTAGGCTGCCATAGCCCAGTATTCAGCAGAAAACTGGCTTGCACCCGCAGATGGACGGAGCTTATCACACCCGATCATCACGGGTGTTCGACGATTTAACTTTGGCAACGGCATACTGGAGAACACTACTTGATAATTTTAGTGAGAGATCATCTTAAAATGCTAAACCCAATCAAAGCAAGATGATGCAAAAGGATAAACATCACATGCAATCAATATAAGTGATATGATATGGCCATCATCATCTTGTGCTTGTGATTCCATCTCCGGGCACCCCGTGATCACCATCCCACCGCGCGACACCTTGATCTCCATCACATCGTTGTCGCTACGCCATCTATTGCTTTCACGATATCGCTACCGCTTAGTGATAAAGTAAAGCAATTACCGGGCTTGCATTTCATACAATAAAGTTTAAACCATATGGCTCCCCATGCCGATAACTTCAGCCAAAAACATGATCATCTCATACAATAAAATATAGCATCACGCTTGACCATATCACATCAAACATGCCCGCAAAACAAGTTAGACGCCCCCTTTGTTGTTGCAATTTTACGGCTGCTACGGCTTAAGCAAAACTCACCCACGATCAAAACCACAACGAATTTCCAAATAGACGCTTTAACCTTCTCAAGGACCGGGCAGCCATACTCGTTCAACTAAAGTGAGAGAGAAGACACCGCCAAACCTTTAAGCAACGATTGAGGGTGAAACCAGTCTCCCGGAAGCGACGCTGAATGTCGGCCCGCCCTTTCTCACAATACCGCGAACCAAAGTGTGACATGCGGTAGGTAGTATGACTTGTATCGCCCACAACTCACTTAGGTTCTACTGCAAAACATCAAACCATAAAACCTAGGCTCGATGCCATTTGGGGAACGAGTAATTTCAAAAATTTTACGCACACGCAAGATCATGGTGATGTATAGCAACGAGAGGGGAGAGTGTTGTCCCATTCAGAGGGCGGAAGCGATCACAACGAGAGGAAAGTCGACGCCTCCTCGCGATCCGACCGATCCCGGCCGCATTCGGCGCCCGAGTTCTTGACACACGACAGCTCGATGACCCTGGCTCCAATCCAAGAGCTGGGGGAGAGTTTCAGACGACCCGGCG
>JAHHZJ010006119.1:0-11098 GCA_021437245.1 Aegilops speltoides | reverse complement strand
TAATTAATAACAACATATATATCATTGAACTAATAGTTTCTTGAGAATCATTTCAGAAAGTTCAAAGGATATGGGTATGGCAATGACTCAAGAAGTGGACCCTCAAAATGCTAAGGCAAGCATTGGCAAAAGCTCAAGACTCCATTTTTGGTTTAGTGATCCAAGATCACATTGAGTCTATAGGAAAGCCAATACTATTAAAAGGGATGAGGTTATGTTAATGATCCGTTGCTCAAAGTGCTTAGTGATACATCTCCTAAACTATCAGCAACTCTCACTTCAAAGATACACTCATAAGTAATCTCGGTCCCACCGATTTCCTAAACTCACCACACCGAGATGAACCACCTCAGCCACAAAGCCAAACCCTAGAAATTTCGGATTTTCCGATTCTGAACTCGGTCTCACCGAAACTTGAGTTGCCAAGCTTCTGTAACCTTCTGTCATCGAATCGGTGTCACCAAGATGATGAAGTCGGTCCCACCGAGATTGGCAAGCCCTAGTTTTTGGAAGAATCGGACTAACCGAGATTGTATTTTCGGTCCCACCGAAAATCCCAACGTTCACATGTTTTGAACTTTCGGTCTCACCGAGTTGTCAACTTCGGTCTGACCGAGATTGGTCAAATGTGTAACGGTTGATTTTGTGTGGAGGCTATAAATACCCTCCACCCCTCTTCATTCATGGAGAGAGCCATCGAAAGAACTACCACTCCTACCTTACATTTCTCGAGAAGAAAACTACCTACCCTTGTGTTGAGATCAAGTTGCTCCACTCCCACCATATGAAGCTTGATCTCTAGCCTTCCCAAGTTGCTTTCCACTCAATCCTTTCTTCCACCACAGCCAAATCAGTGAGGAGAGTTGAGTGTTGGGGAGATTATCATTTGAAGCACAAGAGCAAGGAGTTCATCATCATCAACACCATCTATTACCTTTTGGAGGGTGGTGCCTCCTAGATTGGTTAGGTGTCGCTTGGGAGCCTCCACAAGATGTGGAGTCGAACCAAGAAGTTTGTAAGGGCAAGGAGATCGCTTACTGTGAAGATCTACCCCGAGTAAGGCTAGCCTCCGTATGCGTGATGCCATGATGGCATAGACAAGGTTGCTTCTTCGTGGACCCTTCATGGGTGGAGCCTCCGTGGACTCTCGCAGCTGCTACCTCCGTGGGTTGAAGTCTCCATCAACGTGATTGACGATAGCACCACCTATCGGAACCACGAGAAAATCTCCGTGTTCCAAATTATGCTTGCTCTTCTCCACCTCTCTTACTACATGTGCAATTTACTTTCCGCTGCCTATACTCTAGAATTGCATGTGTAGGGTGATACTTGACTTGATCATAATCTTAAATCTGCCAAAAACTTGTCTTGATCAAAAGGCTGAATTTTTATATTGTCAAGTAGTCTAATCCCCTCTAGACATACTTTCGATCCTACAAGTGGTATCGAGCTTTGGTCTCCATTGTATTGGTTTCATTGCATTGACTCCATAAGCTTGGTTTCACAACCTAGGAGAGTATGGCGCCTAGTGAGGGTAATTTTCGAGAGGTCCTTACTTTGATGGTTCAAACTTTGCTAGTTGGAAGCATAAAATGAAAATGCATATTCTGGCCATAACCCCACAAGCATGGGGCATTATTTGTGTTGGTTTGCAAGGTGAATTCTTTGAGGAAGGAAAAGTTCCGGATCGTGAAGCTACAACGGATGAATTATGGATGTTGCAAAACAATGCTCAAGCTTGTGACATTCTCTTCAATGCTTTGTGTCCCGAGGAGTTCAACAAAATCAGCCGCCTTGAGAATGCAAAAGAGATTTGGGATACTTTGGTCGAAATGCATGAAGGTACCGAGTCCGTGAAGGAATCAAAGCTAGATGTTCTTCAAGGTCAACTTGACAAGTTCAAGATGAAGGAAGGTGAAGGAGTCGCTGAAATGTACTCTAGGCTTGCTCTCATCACAAATGAGATTGCCGCTTAGGAAGCTAAGAAATGACCGACCGATTCATCATCAAGAAGATTCTCGAGCTTTGATGGAAAGTATGACACCGTGTGCACTTTGATCCAAATGATGCCAAACTACAAGAATCTCAAGCCTACCAAGTCATTGGAAGAATTGTTGCTCATGAGATGACACTTAAAGATAAGGAAGAGCTTCACAACAAGTCAAGTGGTGCTTACAAAGCTACAAGTGATGCTCCCACAACCTCAAGTGACAAGCTAGTTTCCAATGAAGAGATAAGCCTAATGGTGAAGAACTTCAACAAATTCTACAAGAGTAGAAGCAAGGAAAGAAGCTCAAAGTCTAGATCATATGATGAAAAGAGATCTTCTAGTCGGATCGAATCTGCTACAATTGTGGAAGACCCGACACTACTCAAATGAGTGCTCGGCCCCACAAGAGAAGAGAAGAATTCCAAGAAGAAGAAGCTCAAGAGAAGAGTCACCTCGAAAGAGAGAAGGAGTAGAGATGATCGTTATGAACGAAGATCCTCTCTGAGAAGCAAGGATTCGAGAGGAAAGACAAGTCATCAAGGAGCTACACAAGAAGAAAACATCAAGCTCATGTAGGTGAATGGGTCTCCGCCCGACTCCGACAATCATTCCGAAAGAAGCTATCACTCCAACTCCGACTACAGCCAAGATGAAGGTGTTGCCGGTCTTGCTCTCGTGTCCTCCAACTCCAACTCCTATGACTTATTTGATTCACCAAATGAGGGAATTGAAGATGCTTCATGGCTAAAGGCCCCAAGGTATCACACCCTGAATTCATTGACTTTGATAGTGATGAGGATGACTTGCTTGGTGAAGATGAGCTTTACATGACAAATCTAGTGAGCCTAGTAATGATGAACATGCTAGTAGTCTTTATAGTCGAGAAGAGTCGAATGACAATGCTATGAAGGAGATTGAGCGCCTAACTAAAGAACTAAACACTCTTAAGTTAGCTCATGAAACAACTCAAGAAGATCATAGAGAGCTCCTAAGATCTCATGAGAAGCTACGCCGAGAAGCTCAATCTAGAGCAAGAACATGAGTTTCTAAAAGCTATCAATGACGATCTTCAAAGAAGAGTTCTTCATATCTTGCCAAACGACTTCTCTTGTCTAATTTCTTGCCACCTATTAAAACTAAGCATGACAAGCATAAGAAAATTCTTCATCTAGTAGTAACAATAACCATGCTAAATCCAATATTGTTACTTCTAGTAGTTCTCTTGATTCCACTAACAATGTTTCAAGCCAAGTTACACTTGAGCAAGAAAATAGTTTATTGAAAGGGATTATAGAGAAAGGTGTCTACAAGAGCCTTGCCGAAGCAAGAACTTTGAGGAAATTGTTCGCAAGCAAGGAAGGCACCGAAGAATCAAGGAATTGGTTTTGAGCGAAAGTTCAACGCCGAGGGTGTTGAATGGGAAGAAGGTCAATATCCCACTCCAAAGTTTGTTTCTCAAAGGAGAAGTATGATCCTACTTCTTCCAATGTGGAACAAGCTCAAGATGACCTTCCACCACAAGACCACAAGCTAAAAGGCAAGGACAAGCTTCAAGAGGAGATTGATGCATTTATTGAAGCACCTAAAGCAATGGTCAAGTGGGTTCCCAAGGAAACGCCAAGTTCTACTTCGCAAGCTCAACTATAACCCCAAGGATTCCCATCAAGATGATGTGGATCCCAAGAAGAAGAGCTAGAGAGTTCTTGAGGGTGACTCCGCCAACATACTTCACTCACATTCATTTTGGCAAAACTTGTGCAACCAACTTCCACATTATGCACTAGTTCATGGAGTCACAAACCCTCTTGTTGGTAAGTCAAGGACAAGGTAATCATTGCTTTCATGGACATCATCTATTGTGAACTTCAATCTATGTCCATGGATATCCTTGTTTGTTCCTTGTGGACTAACCCATGTAGGTATTGAAAGTGCCCGAATCCAAAGGATTGCTCCCAACTTTTGATGATCTTCATCAACATTGAGCATCCACATCTTCAACATCTACATGAAGTCTTCTACGACAACCCAAGGTTAGTTTGACCTTTAAAAGGGTTCTCACATCTAGGGGAGCTTTGCTCTAAAGAATTGAGCTAAAGCATCTTCAAATGATGTGAACACATTAATGCTTTATGTAAAAGTGGCAACCCCACTTGTGCTTAAACGATGAGTATGACCTATGATCAAATGTTCTCATTTGACTCCTAAGTCAATATACTCATATAAAGATGACCTAGTCATCGAAAAATTGTGTGATAGTAGCTAGTGTTTTGATTGTGCATGTTTGACACATATTTCATTTGCTATCTTATTGTGTGAGCATGTTGGATGCATGATTTTATCCATTCAAGGACATCCATTCGTTGCTATTGGTCGTTTTGATTTTTCTGACCAAATGGATGGACAAGAATGCCTAAGTACCTCCCCTAGCTATCTATGCTTTCTTGTCTCAAATTCTATTCATGCTTACATCACAAACTTTGAACAAGTCATTTTCGGACCATCCGAGTGAGGAGCACTCGGAGCCACCGATCCGTCAAGGGCTAAACTTCCAAAACCTTCTAAGTGATTTCGGTCATACCAACCCACTCAAACTCGGTCGACCGAAAGCATTTGATTGATCTAGGTTTTCACCTCGTGAAACCGAAGTTGTACTTTTCGGCGTGATCAAGTGTGTAATCGTCATAGCTATCCATCTCGGTGCCACCGAAGTTTTACAACTCGGTCCCACCGACGCCTAAGGGGTATATATACCGAGGGCAGCGCTGATTCCTACTTCAAAACGCCGCCCCCATTACCCTTTGCCGCCGCCGTGGTCTCCGGATCGCCTCCGTTGCCGCCCTCAGGCGCCGCCGCAGTCTCCGCCGCCAACGGACATCTTCTCCGCCGCTGTTACCAGAGAGGAACTCCACCAAGTTAGGTGAGTTTCAATCCCACTCGTGCTCCCATCTCCGATTCAATGCACGATTGGTTTGCCTAGCATCTTGCCACGCTTGAGATCTTCCTTAACACCAGATTAGTTCGTTAGAACGAGATTCGAGTAAAAGTTTTAGGTTAGGTTTCCGCCAACAATATCTCGTGAGACCGATTTACATTCTCGGTATGACCGACGGCCTCGCCATTGACCGCACCTTTCGTCCAACCGAAGTTGTGCAAATCGGTGCGATCAAATGAGGATTTAGTGAAACCCTAGTGTTTTCGGCAGACTGAAACCCACATCGGTCCAACCGAAAGTGGTGTGAATGCTTCGTTTGAACACTTCGGATTCACCAATTTTAAACTCGGTCCGACCAAATGTCTTCTCGTGAAAACCTAATACTAGAATTTGAACTCATTTTGTTTGCAAAATCTTCAGCTTTGTGATAACTCTTCTACTCGCCTACACCTTATCTATTCACAAAGTTGTCACCATGTCGATGCCGCGACAGCCGTAACAGGTCCGAATCACCCATTGCTGATATTCCAGAGGCGTGCACTAGTCCCGAGTCCAAGAGCTTTTCAGATGATGGTGAGAGGAGCACACCAAGTGGTTTGCCTCCCGCAGCCACCAGTACGTAAAGAAGAGGAACTCGATGAAGAAGATTCTGATTTCATTGCTGAGGAAGAGGTCTCCTCCAAGCCAAAGAGAAAAGTTGTTGCCAAAGAGCATCAAGGGCAGCAAACCAAGAAAGGCACCAGAAAAGTGAAGAAGTGCACTGTTGCCAAGAAGCTGAGTTTGGAAGAGGAAACTTCAAGCAAGGTAAAGAAAACTTCCAAGAGGAAGAGGATTGTGCATGATGATGCAGCAGAGGAAGATGAGGATGAGGAAGCACCCCAGCCTCCTCCTCAGAAGTCTAAGTTCATGGGAGATGCCATTAGGGCAGGAGCCACTTCAAAATCCAAACCATCTGCTCCAGTTAAGGCAGCTCAAGCCAAGCCTGCTGCCAAGCCCAAGAAGACTGTCAGGAACATCCCAGCTTCAGAGAAGAAGAAAGATAATGTGCCACCAATGAGTCGATGATGAGGCACCAGATTGTCAAACTTCGCGAAATCGCCACTTCACAATGATGCTCATCCTCGAGCTGAGAACATGAAGGAAAGAAAGGATAGAGGTCTCGTGCTATGGAGACAAGCTGATCCATATGTCTGTGAGGAGAAGAACTGTTGTTGATCCAAGATTCCACACCGTAGAGCAAAGCAGGACTTCTATGAGATCGTATAATGGACAAGAAGCCCATTGTTGCGCACACTCGCTATGTCGATCGGGCATACATTGACAAAGGAAGAGCACAGAGACTTCTTTCCACATGTGCATGAGAGCTTCACCGCATGTGGTGTTGCAGAATTTATTGGTCGGTCGATGATTGGAATGATAGATGATCATGCAATTCTATGCCACAACTCATTTCTATCCAGATGGAAAGATCACATGGATGATCAAGGCCAAAGATTCTCCCTGTTGAAGAATGGGCAGCATCGCTGAATGCTCCAAAGGCAGAGAGAAGATGATGTTGATGTCTATGGAATTCCCAAGAAGAACCATGAATCTATGAAGAATATGTACAATGAGGTACCAAATAAGGATGTGGAAATCTGAAGCTCGGCTGAGTGTATCATCTCCAGCAGGTCTACCTACCACAAACACTATTCTCGAGGCATACCTTGATGCCCAAGTCCGAGATCATCGCATGATCGAGGGTATTCTATCAACATGCTGCATATACTTGATGAGAAGGCACCTTTCAGGTGATGGACTTGATAGTTGAGACTATCAAGAGGACCGCAGCAGACTGTAAGAGGTCGTGGATTTGCCCCGCACATTCAGATGCTTATCAATGCCAAGTTTGGCACGGGCACATACTTGTTGGAAAGACCACACTTGCCACCGCAGCCCGAGCATGAGGACAATGAAGTTGTGATGGATGAGGAGGATCCCACGCCGCTTGAAGGACAAGCTAAGATTGAAGCTGCCAAGAAAGCCAAAGTCGAGAAGGAAGCAGCAGCAGCAGCTAAACCCAAGAGTGTTGGAGAGCAGCCCTTGAAGCTACCCAGAGGATTGAACAACGCCTGCCAAGATTGTGCAGCCTCAGAGAGTCTTGAGAGGATTGTTGAAGACAAGATCCATGCTCGATGTGAAGTCGATCAAGTGCAAGTCATCACAACAAGCTTGAGGCAGATATTGAGGAAGCAAAGAGGAGAAGGAAGAGCTCATGCGTGAGATGCAGGATGACCTAGTCCAGATGATTATCAACAGCCTGCCTCCTTGTTCCTACCAGACCCTCGATCACTGCTATTCCAAAGGATGCACACCAGACTACAAAGATCAAGACCTCCCACACCCCATCGGCCCAGCCCAGCCTAGTGTCCACTCCTCCACCTCCACGACATCACCAAGTCTTCGCCGATGCTGCCATCTCAACTCCATCAACCCAGATAGGAGCCGCCAGCAGAGTCCCCAGTGACGCTTAGCTCTATACTTTTCGAACTTTTTGGTAACTTGTTGCCAAAGGGGGAGAAATTTTATAGATCATAGGACTTCGAGAGAGAGAGTGCTCGCTTTTGCTCTTTCGTTCATTTGCGGTTTTCTTTGAGATACTTTTGAGATTTTCGAGACATTCTGTGTGTTTGATACTACGTTTCATTCTACCTTAATGAGTGCTTGGTCGTACTATGCCTTAATGTGTGCTTAATGCTTATCATATGCTATTCATATCTTGTATGACCATTTACTCATGTCTTGGTGATTGGGTGCATGCTATTCATTCTTATCATTTTGTGCGCCCACCAAGATGTATGTGACATGGAAGAGTGACACATGATCCTAATCGATTGTGCATTTGCATTCAAACGCAAATCTTAAATAATGCACAAATTTAGGGGAGCTCTTGCTTATCACATACTTCTCAAAGCTTATTTATATTATTCATTGATTATATCCTTTGTCGAAGTTTTGATCTATATGTTGTCATCAATTACCAAAAGGGGAGATTGAAAGTGCAACTAATCCCCGGTGGTTTTGGTAATTAATAACAACATATATATCATTGAACTAATAGTTTCTTGAGAATCATTTCAAAAGTTCAAGATATGGGTATGGCAATGAATGAAGAAGTGGACCCTCAAAATGCTAAGGCAAGCATTGGCAAAAGCTCAAGACTCCATTTTTGGTTTAGTGATCCAAGATCACATTGAGTCTATAGGAAAGCCAATACTATTAAAAGGGATGAGGTTATGTTAATGATCCGTTGCTCAAAGTGCTTAGTGATACATCTTCTAAACTATCAAGAACTCTCACTTCAAAGATACACTCATAAGTAATCTCGTCCCACCGATTTCCTAAACTCACCACACCAAGATGAACCACCTCACCACAAAGCCAAACCCTAGAAATTTCGGATTTTCCGATTCTCAACTCGGTCTCACCAAACTTGAGTTGCCAAGCTTCAGAATCTTCACATCAAATCGGTGTCACCGAGATGATGAAGTTGGTCCCACCGAGATTGGCAAGCCCTAGTTTTTGGAAGAATCGACTAACCGAGATTGTATTTTCGTCCCATCGAAAATCCCAACGCTCACATGTTTGAACTTTCGGTCTCACCGAGTTGTCAACTTCGGTCCGACCGAGATTGGTCAAATGTGTAACGGTTGGATTTTGTGTGGAGGCTATAAATACCCTCCACCCCTCTTCATTCGTGGAGAGAGGCATCGTAAAGAACTACCACTCCTACCTTACATTTCTCGAGAAGAAAACTACCTACCCTTGTGTTGAGATCTGTTGCTCCACTCCCACCATATGAAGCTTGATCTCTAGCCTTCCCAAGTTGCTTTCCACTCAATCCTTTCTTCCACCACAGCCAAATCAGGAGGAGAGTTGAGTGTTGGGGAGATTATCATTTGAAGCACAAGAGCAAGGAGTTCATCATCATCAACACCATCTATTACCTTTTGGAGGGTGGTGCCTCCTAGATTGGTTAGGTGTCGCTTGGGAGCCTCCACAAGATGTGGAGTTGAACCAAGAAGTTTGTAAGGGCAAGGAGATCGCTTACTGTGAAGATCTACCCCAGTAAGGCTAGCCTCCGTGGGCGATGCCATGATGGCATAGACAAGGTTGCTTCTTCGTGGACCCTTCGTGGGTGGAGCCTCCGTGGACTCTCGCAGCTGCTACCTCCGTGGGTTGAAGTCTCCATCAACGTGATTGACGATAGCACCACCTATCGGAACCACGAGAAAAATCTCCGTGTTCACAAATTGCGCTTGTTTTTCTCCACCTCTCTTTACTACATGTGCAATTTACTTTCCGCTGCCTATACTCTAGAATTGCATGTGTAGGGTGATACTTGACTTGATCATAATCTTAAATCTGCCAAAAACTTGTCTTGATCAAAAGGCTGAATTTTTATATTGTCAAGTAGTCTAATCACCCCCCCTCTAGACATACTTTCGATCCTACAAGTACATTGAATGGTCTATTTGGGTTCCCAAGACCCTTGTTACTAACATCAAAGGACCCATTACTAAATGGGTACCTAAAACCAAGCATTGATCTCGTGTAGGTGTTTGCTTCCGGTGGGGGATCATGGTTGCTCGATAGTGGAGCAACAAATCATATGACCGGAGCAAGGACTTGGTGGTGGACGCAAGAGATTCCATCTATGCCCACCAATGTCGAGGGGTGATGCATCACATTCTAAGGTATTGGGTCTCGCAAGGTTGTCATTTCTCATGAAGTAACGACGAGAAAGTCATGCTTGTTGAGTCCCTTGCATTCAATTTACTTTCCGCTCACAACTTGCACTCATGGGCTTTGCTACATTCTTTGATATTGATACCGCGGGCCCTCTTGTGGAGCAAGACTCTTAAAGTAGTTTTGTTGGGCATGTCGAGAACGGTCTCTATGTGATTAACTTCTGAGCGACCCACTAAGACCGCGACATGCCTAATGGCTAAAGTTGACGTGGATGGCTTTGGCATTGCCGCTTAGCCCACGCCAATATGAGATCTTTGCAAAGTCTTCTCAAGGGGGACCATGTTTGTGGACTAACAAATGTTAGTTTTGCCAAAGATCGTGCTTGCAAAGGCTTGTATCGAAGGAAAGCTTCATGAAAGGCTCACCTCCTTCAATCATCATCTACTCAAGAGACCCTTGGAGCTCCTTCACATGGATCTCTTCGGCCTCCATCTTTGATAGTCTTGGAGGAGAAAGTATTTTGGTGATTGTGGATGATTATTCAAGGTACACTTGGGTATACTTCTTCAAGAGGAAGAGTGAGATCAATAGATCGCCATCGACTTTGCAAATGAAGCTCAACGCCAACATGATGCAAAGATCTTGACAATAAGAAGTGACAACGGCACCGAAGTTCAAGAACTACACCTTGATGAGTTTCTTAGTGATGAGGGATCAAGCATCAATATGCACCTTATACCCTCAACAAAATGGTGTCATGGAGAGGAAGAACCGGCGCTGATGGATGCGGCAAGGACCATGATGGCGGAGTTCAAGTCTCCAGACAACTTTTGGGCCGGCCATCAACACCGCATGTCATGCATCCAATCGGCTCTATCTTCGCAAAGGCTTGAACAAGACTCCTTATGAGATACTCACCGCAACAAGCCCAACCTCAAGTACTTCCGTGTGTTCGTTGTAAGTGTTTCATTCTCAAGAAAGGTGTTCGCTTGTCTAAATTTGAGGCTAGAGCTCATGAGGGCATATTTGTTGGTTATGCTACAAACTCTCATGTTATCAGTGTCCTCAACAAGTCCACCGGACTCATTGAGGAGATGTGTAATGTGAGTTTGACGAAAATAACGGCTCCCAAGTGGAGTAAAGTGGTACTTGTGAAGGTGATGAAATTCCTCCCAAGCCATAAGAAGAATGGGTATTGGTCAAATTCTACCCATTGAGGAACCCCTCAGGTCAAGGAGAAGGACAATGCTCTACTCAAGTAGAGCCATCACCTCATCAAGACCCACATGCTCCAAGATCAAAGTGAAGGCCTCAACCTTGTGAACAAGACCAAGGGCAAGATCAACCTCAAGATGGTGGTGAACCTCTAAATGATGCCCAAGGTCAAGTTCTCCTCGAGCAAGTTCAAGATCATGAGCAAGCTCAAGCTCAAGAACAAGCTCAAG
>JAHHZJ010006117.1:0-36787 GCA_021437245.1 Aegilops speltoides | reverse complement strand
ATTTAAAAAAAAGGGGGCAAGAGAAATGGGGGAAAACCCGGGTTGGGGGTTTGGCCCACTTTTCCTTTAGCCCGGGCCGGGGGCCCCCGCCAAGGGGGCTTTCCCTTTTAAACTTTAAACTTTTAAATTTTACCCCTTGGCCATGGGTGAAAAGGTTTAAAAGGGGGGAGAGGGGATTTCTTTGAATATTTTGGAAAAATACCCCAAAAAGTTTTCCCCTCGGGGTTTGGGAAATTTACCCCGTTTTTTAAAACCCCCCGCCCCCCCCGGGGGCCCATAGGGGCCCCCACAGATTTGGTTAATTTTTTGCTTTTCAGAAAATTTTCCCGCCGGGTTTTGCTATTTTGTTTATTGTTTGGGTTCCCCCGGAAAAAACCCCCCAAAGGGTTGTTCCCAAAGGTTTAAAATAAGTTCTTTTTTGTTCAGAAATTTTTTTTTTTAAATTAAAATTTTTAAATTTTGGGTTTTTTTTTGGGCTCACTTTGGGCTGCCCATTTTCCTGCTTTTTTTCAAAATCCTCCCCCAAGGAAAGGGCCAAACCCCAAAATTTTTTGTTTTTTTTTAATTTAAACAAAATTCCCTGTTTTTTTGTTATTGGGGAATTTTTTGGGTTTTTGGGGAAACCCCCTTAAAAAGCTTTTTGGGGAATTTAAAAAAATTTTTAAAACCCCTTTTTTGGGAACCCGTTTTAAATTGATGGGGGGAAAAAAATATAAATTTTTTTAACCCCGGGTTTATGGGTTTTAAACCCTTATTTTTGGGGGGAAAATTCCTCTGTTTTTTTAAAGGTTTTTTAAATCTTTTTTTGGGAAATCCCTTTTATTAAAAACCATAACAACCCGTCATTTTTCATTACTATTTTTTATTTGGGTTACCCAAAACTCTTTACCAAATTAAATTTTCCAATTTTTTTGGGTTACTTTAGTTTTTCTCTAAACTGAATACCATTTTTTAATGATTTAATTTTTTGGAAAGGGTTGTCATTGTTTTATTATTTGGCCCTTGGTTTACCTTTATTAATTTGGCATTTGATTTTTTGCAACCAAATCCTTTCTATAAGGTATTACTTTAATAAGGTATTATTACCTTCCCCGCCCCTAGCTGTTTTTGGCACGGCCGAGCTCATTCTCGCACGCCGAGGCCGTTAATCATTGACCTCCCGTTAGTGCGGGCAGAGGTCAAGAGCCCAACATTCCCATATTCACATGCTCATGTTAGACTCCAGAGTCTTTTAGATCCTCCCGGCTTTTCTTTCCAACACCAAACGAGCATCGGGGCTACCGCCTTGCGGTACTATTTTTACATATCTGAATTAATACCTCAAAGGCTGTTAGAAGGTGGAAAGCATGTCTTTCGGATTAACGGATCACCACCTTAACAGGCTGCCTCGTCGGCGCCGGGCGCCCAGAAATTATCCCCCATGGACGGAGGACCGGATCGCAGCCTCCCTTTTATTTAAGGGGCCCAGGACTAACCTAAAGGTTCCCGGAGTCCAGCCCGGCCAACCTTAACCCTTTAGGGGTTGATCCTCTTGTGCCCAAAGTCCGGAGGTTGCCCGGCACCCACGGAACCTCCTTTGGCCGGCCCCCTTGGGACCCCACTCGATCATCCGCAACGCGGAGGGAGATGACCGAAAGTGCTATCCACGCCGATGGCGCCGGAGCCCTTGCTGAAGGGGGCTGGGTGGGCCGGGTTATATTCGCAAGAGATTCTATGCAACAAATGGAACAACATGAGTTATTTTGGTATCCGGACATTACGTCGCCAAGGGCTTAGTCCTGGTGGCCACTCCTTCATCATCATCGGTTGGTGGAGTAGTCCGGGAGGGTCCTTCCTTTGACCTTTCGCCCTCTGGGGAAGCCTTCCTTTTTCTCCTCTTCACCGGGAGAGGCTCTTTTTCTCCTCCTTCCCTTCGGGAGGGGTCCGCTTTGAGTCATCATAGATGAGTCCGACACCGCGCCGAACTCCTTCAAGTTCCCGTGGCCTTCTTCTTGGCCTTCTTCCGACACCACGCACCCGGAGCCAGCAGCCCCAATAATTGGGCCCATGGTCTTCTAAGGGAGCCACACTAACCGCCCGGATGTTTTTGCCGTGCCTATCAAAGGTAAAGGAGTTTAGATCCCGGATAGAGTCAAACTATGAAAAAAGGCCCAAAGGGGTAAAATAGCTTACCTCACCGGCTTGACACTGAGCTGAATCCGATCTTCGAAGGGATGCGGGGCCTCGCCCTTGAATAGCACCTTCCAGCGCCTTTCAGACGAGTGTCAAGAGCCTCCCAAGGTCTTCCGGCCGATCAAATTCACAAGTTGAAAGCTGTTGGCACGGGAGGATCCGCAGATGAGCATGACCTGGACTATGGACAAGCTTGAGATTCTTGTTCACCAAGGTTTGACGCAAGAAGGTCCAAATCCAATCACCCCATGATAGGCCCTTCTTTCCAGGAGGTGAGTGGGATGCGATTGAATTGGGGCCGCCCATTTAGGGTCATGTGGCTCGTGATGAAACCACCCCTTGCACCCCTTTATGGTCTCCAAAAGGAGCCTCGAAATGGACGGGGGATCTTGCCCACCATGGCACAAGCTCACTTGGCGGTTTCCCACTACCTTCGCTTGACATTGAAGGTCTTCCATAAACCGGGGGCTGGATGCGAGGAAGGTTTCGCAACCCAATGAACGCCGAGATTTTGAGGATGATATTTGGGGCCGATCATGGAAACAGGGTAGAACATGAGCCCCTGCATAAATGGGTGAAGTGGAAACCTAGTCCCGGGAGGAAATGGGTGAGGAACACCACCTCTCATGGGGCCCGGGTGGGATGAGCGCCCTTTGTCGGGAGCCGGGCGGATGTCGCCGACAAGTATCCGCCTCAGCCTTCTTGATGGCCCTCCGGATGGAGGAGGCATCCACTTGCCTCCCGCCCCCGACATGGCTGGGGGGAGGCGAATGGGACTTGGGCCTGGAGCTCGAAAAGGGAAAAGGATAAGCAAAGGAGGAAGAAGGGAGGTAAAAAGGTGGATCCTTATCCCCTTATATGGACGGACGGAACTATGCGCCCCACCAGCCGTAAAACTCACTTATCTCCCAACAGAATAAATGGCGCTTTTACCCACCTGCATTGATGAGAATCCAAAGGGGACACGATCTCCGCTTTGACAAGACGCGTTAAGGAAAACCACCTCACTAAACGCGGGAGGTGGGACAAGAAAACATTCAAAAAGGCCCGGCTGTGGTGTGATGTCACGCCACGTATATGTCACAGATTGAACTTGTGTAATATTACTCTCTTACGGTTATCTCGAACTTATTTTGCAGAGGACACTATCCTTGTGTTCAAAATCTTCACGAAGTATTCGAGGAGGAACCCGCCTTGCAATGCCAAGACAATATGCGCCGCCGACTGTGCCATTGAAGCCAGTTCGTGGGCTAGAGGGAGTCCCGGACTAGGGGGTGTCCTGAAAACTATCATCTCGGCCGGACTCCAAGACTATGAAGATACAAGATTGAAGACTTCCCCCTGTCCGGATGGGACTTTCCTTGGCATGGAAGGCAAGCTTGGCAAACGGATATGTAGATCTCCTACCATTGTAACCGACTGTAACCCTAGCCCTCCCGTGTCTATATAAACCGAGGGTTTTAGTCCCAGAGGATAACAACAATCATACCATAGGCTAGCTTCTAGGGTTTAGCCTCCCGATCTCGTTTAGATCTACTCTTGTACTACCCATATCATCAATATTAATCAAGCAGGAGTAGGGTTTTACCTCCACCGAGAGGGCCCGAACCTGGTAAAACATCGTGTCCCTTGTCTCCCGTTACCATCCGCCTAGACGCACGCTTGGGACCCCTACCCGAGATCCGCCGGTTTTGACACCGACACTAAGTATATGAAGGATATCATTACAAATAAAAGAAAGATACCGAAGCTGAAATATCCACCATGCTTGATAATTGCACTTTAAGGGTGGAATACCAAAGAAACTTGAGATCCGGTACCAACTATACCATGCTCCATTAAAAGAAATTATGTTAGAACTGCTTTATGTGATCTTGGAGCCGGTTAGTGTTATGCCTCTTTATATTGTAGACTTGAATTGAATAAGTTGACACCATGAAATATCTTTGCAAATGGCTGATAAATCAATGCTATATCCGGTATTTGTGAGGATGTGCCTGCTGGTTGCAAATGTCACTATCTTAACGGACTTTGTTATTCTTGATATTCCCGAGGATCTATAGTATGTCGATTATCCTTGGTAGACCCTTTGAATACCGTGCAGGGGATGTTATTGATTGCAACAAAGGAAATGTCACTTTTCATGTTAATGGTAATGAGCATACGGTACACCTTTCCGAGGAAACAATCTCAAGTTCATAGCATCAATTCTATTGGAAAAGTTCCAACTATTATTATTATTGAGTTTTGAATTTCCTCTCCTACCGCCAAGAAAAAATATGATATTCTTATTGTTGGGGATGTTCATATCCCCGCTGAGGTAACTTAGTGTTATTCGAAATTTCTCCGTGCCCGTGTTATTCGGAATGAGTTTGTTAACAAGACTTGATCAACCTTGTTAGTGGATTCATTTTGATGAACATGAGATGGATGAAACCAGAAGGCACAACCTTCTCTACCCTCTTTTCACTTTCTCGTTATTTAGAATAAATAAAGCAATAATAGTATTATCCATCTGCTTTCTCAATTATCCATGCAATAAAAAAATATCCCAAAAATAAAAGTGCTCCAAATGCCCTGCAAATTTAGTATGATTTTTTATGGAATATTTGAGGATTTTAGGCACTGAATACTCGCAGGAGGGGCAAGCACCTGTGCCACGAGAGTGGAGGGCGTGCTCACCTCACTGGCGCGCCTCTGGCCTCGGGTGGGCCCCCGGTGGTCCCCTCCACTTAAGCCATCACCCACACACTCCATCTTCTTCCCAAAAATCCCCATCCAGCCTTCAAGCACCAAGTTCTAGCTCATTTGTCAAGCATGATTTCTATCTCCTTGCACAAAGCTCCATTCACAAAACTGCTTGGGAGATTGTCATGGCATGTGACTCCTCCATTGGTCCAATTAGTTTTTGTTCTAGTGCTTTATTCATTGCAAATTTTTGCTAACATAAGTGACCATGTTCTTGAGCTTCAGATGTTAAATTTATGAGGTCCCAACTAATTCTAATGCATGATATAGGCTCTAGGCACTTGTAGGAGTAGTTGCTACCAATCTTGTTTAGTTTTATTCACTTTTATTTTGTTACTAAAATTTCAGAATTTTTTCATAAAAAGAATTATGTTCTAGGAGAATGTACCAATGTGGTTCCCAGTAAAGAAAAGGACCCAGGATTGCTATAATGTGAGCAAGACGTTGAATTACCTAGGGACGCAGATGTAACGAAAGCTGTGAGTGGCCATCCGACGATTTAGTAGTCTAAGCAGTGCTTTAAGGAGGAATTTACGCAGATGTACGTTAACGCCGATCTCGAGAACTTCATTACAAGATAAGTGTCCTCAAGATTATCAATTGACCGATTCATTTGTGCCAAGGTTTAAATATAATTATACACGTAATTCTCCAAGTGTCCTATTTGATATCTATGGTACATCTTATACCATGGACTTTATAGGATTTTACAACTGCTAGTAAACTTCCGCAGTAAAGGCAATATTAATGATCCCCTACAAATCTGAATTTAGAGATTTCTGCTAGTATTATCGTGGGAGAATCTAGGATATTGTACAAGCTACCCTAGGGAGCATTCATTTTCCTCGCTATACATTATTTTGCTCTTCTACTGGTAGATGCATTAACGGTAAAGATAAAGCATGCCATATGTGTGTCCTCGATCTTGCATGTCTCAAGAGTGCCGTGTTAGGTTATAAAGATTATAACTTAAAGAAGAATAGTTGCATGGTATTGGCACAATGGTAGTAGAACGGGAGATTTCTTGGAAGAATTTATGCTAATTCGTGGCTAATTATCTTGGAATAGCCCTATCGAGAGGGGGATGATGTTGCTCCTGCTTTAGATTATGACGCTATGGTCCAACATCATTTTCTTAAGAGGAATGAATAATTCTCAAAGATTTACTAATCTATGACAGATTTAACGCTGTCCATGTTACTCTTCCCGCCTCCTCTCCTTTTTGATTACTAGGCAAAAGGAAGATATGTTGTTACCAGGAGGAAGCAATGAATACGAGGGAAGAGCGGAGGTTGCTCACCAACATGCCGTAGCTTAGAGGCATTTGTTGCATCTCAAGACGACTCCAGCATAACTACGGATATCATCCAAAGCTATCCTTATATTAGACCAACTTAGGCAAAAAGCCTAAGCTTGGGGGAGTAGATTTCCACCGACTTTACATTCATGTTCACACACACTAGTTGTAGGTGCTCATACTTTTCATTGTATTATCCATGCTAGTTTAATTTTCTTTTTCTAGCTTTCTTTTGTGTGCTTGATAAACCTTAAGAAAAAATAAAAAATAGTTAGTTTAATTTCCATGTTGTAGTAGAATTAAAATGAAAACCCAAAAAGATTTCTCGCTCTTCTTCTTACTTGTTGGGAGCTTTCCAAAGGTAAATAGTTTTTTCTTTTCTTTTTTTTGGGGTTGAGAGTAGAAGACCATATTGAAAATTTTAGTGGCTCTCATATGCATAATTGTTTATTTAACTTAGAGCTCATATTACCTTGTCTCTTTGAGTTGAATGCTTGCGATTCCATTAGTCCAATGCACGGCATATTATTATTATACACATTGTTCGGTCGTGCAAGTGAAAGGCAATAATGACGATATATGATGGACTTATTGAGATGAGAAAAGCTGGTATGAACCTCGACCTCTTGTTTTTGTAAATATGATGATTTCATTGTTCCTCATTCAGCTTACTATGAAGTAAACATATTTGTAATGTGTCGGTAGAAAAGTAGGGGTATTAGTACCTCGAACTTGTACGGGCAACAGTAGCTCCCCGGAAGGCTTGTCGGTCCGCCAAGACCCTTCGCTATTCATATTATCCATTCAAGAACAAAGTGTTAACCGAGAAGACAAGGCCCCGCAAGAGAAGCTTGCCGGAAGGAAAGACCCGCAAGAGGGTTGCCGAAGGCCAACCAAGGCATTTCAAAACTTGGGACGGCCGGGCCCCCCGAAGACCCGGCGAGGGCAAGTTTGGGGTGCGAAGAACACGCAAGGTGTTTGCCGCGCGGTTACCACTCTCCCTCCACTTGGCGCATCCGATGACGGTCGCCGCAGGATCGCCCCCGGCACGGGCGGTAGCCCAAGCCAAGGTGGCGAGGTGGCAAGAGAAGATGACGAGGAGGCCATCGGGGCATCGGGCGCCTACCGCCGTGACGTTGATTTAACGGATGGGCATTAAATGCCCTTGTCCCCGCCCGAGTTAGGTAGGGCATTGATAGCGGTTGTACCAACCCGCTTTTACTTTTTTACCTCTTCCTCCCGCCACCCCTTTAGCCTATAAAAGGAGGCCCGGCCGGGGGAGGGTCACCATTCGAGGCTACAAAGATACCCACGCCTCAAGCAAGAACAAAATACAAACACAAAGTAGCGAGGAGTTTTATCTCTCCGGAAGCCCCGGGTAAAATCCCACGGGCTCAACCTCGACCCCTTCAGGCGCCCCGCCCTTCCGGACCGAAGGGGCCCTGCCCCATAGGTGCTCGCTTCCCCACGACATCTTTGGCGGCTGTAGGGGGCGCCGAGGTGTGGAACCGATCCGTCTCCGCGCTACATCAACATCTTCATCGACATGCCACCAAGAAGAAGACTTCGAGGTGGCCCCCTTGCCGATTCCACCACCGCCGAGCAACGGGGGGGGGGCAGACCCGGGGGAGGGGCGCCGACGGTGGACTCACGCCGCCACCAGGTCCAAGGACAAGGCCCCGCAAGCTTCGCAGAATATGCGCCCTCCCCGGGGGTGCAGGATCGATAATGCCATGGTGCCCCCGCACCCTTTGCGTTGGAGCAAGGCCGAGCTGGTGGATCGCGGACGCCAAGGCCAACAAGCCCAAGATGTTGGTACGAGCGGACGACGCTCGATGAGATGTTCCCTTCTAACCTAGAAGTCCGGCATATTCCTCCTCGCGCTGCCACCACCACCAAGACTTCCAGAGGAAGCGCCGCCCGAGCTCACCGCTTTAGATTACCTCCCCGCCGCATAAGATTGACGACCGAGGATGACCATTTAGAGCCTCATTTTTCGCAACGGGCGCCCCGAACCGAAAGCACATCGGCCCCGCAAGACGCCCAGCGCAAGCCAACGCCGAAAGACCGCTGGGTGTACCACCGGAACTCCCGCCCGGCAAGATCGCCACCCGGCCAACCTCGACACCGACACCGACGCCGGACCCGCGAGCTCGCCGGATCAACGCCAAGTTCTCCAAGAACGACGACACAAAGACGCCGTAGACGAGGCCGGAGAAAGCGGGCCACCACCAAAGACGCTGGCCCACGCGAAGCATGCGCCGGGAGCCAGCGATTTGTCAGAGTAGGTTCCCTGCTCACCGGAGCTGGGCAGGTCCAATGGCCCAAAGACCAAGAATTTCAAGCAAGACGGCCCGAAAGTATGATGGGGATACATCCGTTAGGTTCCTCCCACACCATCGCCAGGGGGGGGGCGACGAGAAGATCTCGCCAATTACTTCCCGGTGCTCAAGCCCAACGCCGATCTTGGCTCATGCACTGCCGACAATCCATCTCTTCGTATGGACCTGCTATCGCTTGTCGGCCTTTCACAGCGGCCACAAGCCTCATGGCCGTGAAAGCTCTTCATTTGCTTGCCCGGAAGGAGAACCCCGAAACATATAGAGATTCAGCGGGCAAACATCCCAGTTGCCCCCCTAACGCTCGCCGGCGGGCGGCCAGGCCGGGGGTGGAAGGGGAGGAAACCCCCGAGAGAACAAGGATATGATCTGAAAGAAGACGCCCGCAAAGAAGAACCGGAGGCGGAATAACAGAAAGAGAAAGGCTAAGGATGTGCTAGTTGTTGAAGTCCGGGAACGGAGGCGGCGCCAACAAGGCCAAGGCTGGCGACCGGCAGCGTGGTGGGCCCCGCGGTCGGCCCCAGCAAATCAAGATCCATCGCACATGGGCCATGACCTCCAAGCATGCAAGAAGGTTGAAAGATGGCGAGCTAAAAGCTGAATATGAGCCCATGACAAGGAGAAGGCCCAGAAGGTGGCAGGGATCCCAAGAAGGCCCCGCCGGGAGGGCACGCGGGCAAAGGCCAAGCAGCGGCAAGGAGACAGACTTCCGTCCGCGAAAGGACGAAAGAAGATGAGGATGATGAGATGGACGAGGATGAGACCGACGAGCAAGAGTTTCAAGGCAACGGAGGTTTTGTATTGACGGCGGTGTCAAGACACCTCGACCGCCAACTCAAGCAAAGGTGCGGAGGTAAATGCAGGAACCATCACCAAATCACGAAGCCCCAAGTGGTCCCACGCCCATCATCTTTGATGTAGAGGACCACCCGATCGCATCGCGTCGGGTGCTTGCCGATGTTGGTTTTGCAACCATCCGCAACCTCAAGGTCAAGATGTTTTGACGGCGGGCCCCCAAATTGATCTCTTCCGGGTGCTCAAAAGCCCCATCCCCGACACCCAGCTCAAGAAACGTACCTTTCAAGGAGTCAATCCGGAAGGAGCAAGCCAAGGGGAAGATTACACCGCCAAGGACGCTTTGCCGAGCTGAATTTCGAACAGAGAGTCACATTTGATGTTGGATTTCATTCCCAAATGGGATACTGCCGCCCTTGCCAAATTCATGGCAGCCTCCCACGCCTTTAATGTGCTCAAGATGCCTGGTCCGAAAGGGGCTTTCTGTCCGGCGACAAGAAGGATGCACTTATCCGACCGACAAGATCTACCAGAAGGAGCAGCCGCAGAGAAGGAAACCACTTGTCCCGCTCCCGGGAAGAAGAAGACCAAGTCCGCAAGAGTAGCCTGCCCATCCGCAAGCGCACTCTTCGGAGTGCCGCTACCATCGAGGACACACCATCGAGCCCACCGACAAGTGCAAGAAGGAGAAGACGGCTGCACCAGAGACCAAGAAAGTGGCCGCAAGGAGGACGGCACTAGTGGTACCTTTCACCATCGCCACGCTTGACCCTAAATAGGAAAGGCTTGTTGCTTTTCCGGGAATGTCGGTGTTTGCATGGCAACCATCCGACATCCCCGTGTTCCGTGAAAGTATTGAGCACCACCTTGCCGCCATCCTCACGCCGCCCATCAAGGAGAGTCGAAGCAAGCGTGGAATGCCAAGAGTTCATTGTAGAAGAGATCAAGAAGGAAGAGCAGGCCTCGTCCGAGGAGTACTACATCCAACGTGGTTAGCAATCCAAGGGGGGCTTAACGGAAGTGGAGGCTTTGTATTGACTTCACGGATGTTAATAAAGCTTGTCCCAAAGATCCATTTCCCTTTGCCGCGCATCGAAGATTGTCCTCCACGCGATGTGATCTGCCATTTCTTGATGAATACCGTGATACCATGATATTCATGGCAAGAGGATAAGAGAAACCGCATTCATTACTCCATGTGGCACGACGCTTTGTACGAATGCCTTTCACTAAAGAATGCTGGTTCAACGCTTAAGAGTAGTCACATGCTTTTGAGCCACAAAGCACGAATATAGAAGCATACATGGATGATATAGTGGTCAAAAGCAAGGACAGAGAAACTTTGGTTCAAGATGAAGAGACTTTTGCAAATCGAAGGTCAATCTCAAGTTGAACCCCGAGAAGTGCGGTTTGGAGTTCCTTCCGCAAGCTTCTCGGTTCTTTGTCCCAGGGGATTGAAGCCAACCCCCACAAGATCAAGGCCATCGAAAGCGATTGAAGCCCCGCCAAGGATGCGGTTTTGCCGCGTTGCGCCTCAAGAGGTTCATCTCTAAGTTCGCTGAGGCCCCGCCATTTTTCAAAATTTTGAAAAGGCAGGTCCAATGAAATGGACTCCGGAAGCGGAGGCTGCACTACAGACTTGAAGAGATACCGCCTCTACTGAATTTGTCGCACCTAAACCACAAGAGAAGTTGTCAGATCTAGCGGCAACCAATCAAGTGGTTAGTGCTGCTTAGTAGCGAGGGAGGCAGATGATGAGCCAAGAACCACGGCAAGCAGTCCCTGCTGTGGGGCTTCTCCCCAAGCTCGGGTCCCGACAAGGATGAATGCAGCCAGTGCATAAACAAAGGAAGATTCGCTTTATTTTGTCGCCCTCTCTGGGGGCTAGGTCAAGGTATTCCGTGCGAAGTTGCCTTTCGCCTTCTCATGGACTCGAGGAAGCCGCCATTATTTTCAAGCACATGAGATCACAGTTGTCACCGCCCTTCTGAAGAGGATATTGCGTAATCCGAACAACGGGCGGATTGTCGAGGGGCACTAGAATGCAAGCTTTGGCCTCAAGTTTGAAAGTACTTCAACTATTCGGAAAGCATTGGAAATTCATAGCAGTGGACGCCAACACCGATGAAGAAACTCCATGCAGAGGATCCCGCCAAGGAAGCAAACAAGGAATGGATCATGTACTTCAATGGTGCTCTGAAGGCGCCGGGTCATGCTACTTGTCGCACTCCACCGGAGAGCACCTCAAGTACATGATCCAAATGCACTTTCCCAAGGAGCAAGCAACAAACAATACCGCAGAGTATGAAGGCTTGCTTGGGACTCAGATCGCGCACACCTTGGGATCAAGAAGCTTATTGTCGGGTGACTCACAGCTTGTCGTCCGCCAAGTCAACAAAGATTATCAAAGTCCGCCGATGGAAGCCTACATCGATGAAGTGAGGAAGCCGGAAGAGCATTTTGACGGCCCGCAGATGGAACATGTTCCAAGAGCTCAACGACATTGCGATGGTTCCAAAGGCGCCAGACTCAAGTTACCTTGGGAACGGTATTTTTTTTGCTGACTCAGCCATCTAAACACCATCAACTGACAGAGCAAGAAGAGAAAGTTGGTTACGGGCGACTACTTTCCAGAGCCCCCGGCCGCCCCAAGAAGGTCCCTGTGATCAACACAGTGGCCGAGGAGCACGCCCGAAAGCCCTAGGGTTTGAAGCGCACGCCCCCGGTTGGCCCGACATGTTGGGGAGCATCACGCCCGCAGGATCCCGATTTTGCCGAAAGCGGATGTTCCCAGAGCATTTGCCCTTTAGTCCTTGTTGGAGCCACAAGTCCACATGGGCACAACAAATAGTCCATTTCTTCGGGAGAACTTCCCAAGAGCAAGAAGAAGAAAAAGTAGCCCGGCAATCAAGTATGTATCGTTTGTCGGCATACCGATGTAAAAAGATTCAACGGAGTGAAATTGAAGTATTTCCGGAAGAAGGACAAGAGCTGTTGAGATACATGGAGGCATATGTGGTCACCACATTGAAGAGCACTTGCCGCAAGGCTCTCCGAAGGTTTTTTTGGCCGACACCATCCAGATGCAACCCACAAGTAACCAAGTGTGAAGCCAAGGCCCACTCCAAACAGATTCATCAACCAGCCAAGCTCTCCAAACAATCCCTTTATCCGCCATTTTCGATCGCTCGACATTTTCGCCCCTTTCCCCGAAGGGGGCTTGGACTTGTAGCGGGCGTCGCGTTCACGGCGGCCGGAGGTGGAAGCGGAGGAAGGTGACAAAGACAATCACAAAGTTCTTCAGTCAATTGTTTGCCGCTTCGAGTCCCTAACAAGATCATCACCAACAACGACACTCAATTCACGAGCTGCACCTTCATGCAAGACGCCCAAGATCTTGGCGCCAAGATCTGCTTCCGCTGTCACCCAGAAGCAACGGTCAAGCGGAGAGGGCGAACGCTGGGCGCGGGCTCAAGACCGTAACTTTCGGCAGGCTGCAAAAAAGGGAAGAAATTGATCGAGCAGCTGCCGGTGGTTCTTTGGTCGATCAGACGACGCCAATCGAGCCAAAGGTGGATATGGCCTCCAAAGAAGTACAGCCTTGCCGGACAAACGTAAAAGCTAAGTTGACAAAGTTTGAGCACGTCATTTTTTAAAATCTTTAAGTTATACTCCTTGAACGACCGTGCCTTTGTATGGAAAACCTGTATGGGGAATCGATTGGGCTGTTGCCTTAATTTGTTTCGACCCCAACAATGAAAGTGTTTGGCAACTAGCCCCGCAAGGTTTCTTGCGAACAACACCGGGGCAAAGGCGATTTCCCGACCGGCCGAGCAAGTGTGTTCCCACCGCAAGTTCCCAAAAGCGAGGGTAAAAACATACAAGGGATGGAATTGAGTAAAGGATATAACATAACAAACATCCCACTGTATGTCCATAGAGGATGAAAAACATGAAAGAGAGGATTACAAGTTTTAGATGCCTAAGGTCCAAGGCTTACAAATTAAAAAGATAAGATGCCGTAATCCCTTTCCTCCCCTCTTGGAGGTAGGTCAAGAAGGCGGAAGGGGGCGCTTAGGCGGCCAAAGCGAAGACACCAAGAGAACATCCGGGGCCGTCCAAGGTGGACGGTGATGGGGCCCGAAGCGGGTCAAGACGGGCGGCAGGATCGCCAGACTGTCGGGGCACTACGCCAGACCTTTTGACGGCCTTTGCCCGCCCTCTTCCCTTCCGCAGTTCCCCACGGCAGCCGCCAAGGAGACGACCGGGAGTTCAAGGAGCGGCGAAGGATGATGGGGTCACCGGACGACGAAGCGGGCGCTGACACCTAGTCGGGCCCGCCATACCGCCCCCGCTACCCTCATCATCGCTGCCGCTTTCCTCCGCTCTCGCCGAGGGGAGCCTTCGCTATCGGAGGAGCTGCCACGCAGACTTCGCCCAAAAGCGCACCAAGACCTTGAGAGAGGAGATCGCCTCCATTAACTTAAATGGAGGTAAACCCCTCCATCGGGTGTGGAAGGCGAACGCCTTCCACCCACATCAAGATACATCACATTAGGGTTAATACAACGCGACTCCGGGTTCCGATCCCGCAGCCCTCATGTGCGCCTTAGTGTTCGGCGGTCCAACTCCATCGCCCGGCAAACGGAGCTGGAAGCTGGAGGTGACGACGAGGCGCCCGGGCACCGACGAAGAACTCGCAAGGGTCGCCCTGATGGACGCCGGGGAGAGGAACTGCCAGAGGCGGCGGGCGTCCGCCCCCCGCCTTTCCCCGAAGCGCCGACCCTGCCTCGACCCCACGACCTCGCCCTTCTTCCCCTTATGGCTGGCTCCCACCACGGGCGGATAGGAGGGGTCCCGGCGACCTCCCGCCACCGGAAGGGGGTTCCTTTCTCCATGACGAATGAGAGAAAGGGGAGCAGGTTTCAAGAAAGGAGAAGATGAGAGAATGGGTTCAAGGCCCCTCCCGCCTTCTTAAAGGAGCGAGGGGGCTCGCCGCCCCCGGCCAGAATCGAGCATGGGAAGAGGGAGCCGGGCCACCCGCCTCTCGCGAACGCCCGCCTCCCGCCCCCGGGCCGCACCCGCACATGGGAGCCCGGGGGGGATGCAACCGAGGCAAACGACGATTTTGGATTTAAGTATTTCAATCTCCCACACGCCGGATTGACGCTTGCTACGGGAGGACGCGTGGATACGGAGGATTTGATTTGGACCGGGCGTTGCTCCGCTTTTGGGCCGGCCCAACAATGCTCGCACTGTATGGCCCAGACCGGGGCTCCGGTTAAAGTAGGGGTACCTTAACCCCGAACTTGTGCACGGGCAACGAGGTCTCCGGCAAGGCTTGTCGGGCCCGCCAAGACCTTTCGCTATTCATATTACTATTCAAGAACAAAGTGTTAACCGAGAAGAAAGGCCCCGCAAGAGAAGCTTGGAAGGAAAGACCCCGCAAGAGGAGCTTGCCGAAGGCCAACCAAGGCACCAAAATTCGTGACGCCCGGCCCCCCAAGACCCAAAGAAGGGCAAGCTTGCGGGCGAAAGATACCGACCACAAGGTGCTTGTCGCGCGGTTACCACTCCCAACTCCAGCGATCCGACGACGTGTCGCCGCAGATCGCCCTGCACGTGGCGGTAGTCGACCGCGTGCAAGGTGGCAAGAGAAGATGACGAGGAGGCCATTGTGGCGATCGGTGGCGCCCTAACGGTCACTTCCTACATGTTTGACGACCGACGGCATTAATCGCCTTGTCCCCACCGCCGGTTAGGTAGGGCACTTGATAGCGGTTGTACCAACCCGATTTTTACTTTTTACCCTCTTCGGAACGCCGGTGACCCTTTAGCCTATAAAAGGAGGCCCGGCGCACGAGGGGAGGGTTCACTCATTCGAGACTACAAATACCCATGCTCCAAGCAAGAACAAAATACAAACACAAAGCAGAGGAGTTTTATCTCCCGGAGCTCCGGGTTGGGTAAAATCCTCGCCTCGACCTCGATCCCTTTCTTCGGCGCCTCCCCCCCCCGAGACGGGCCCCGCCCCATAGGTGCTCGCTTCCCACCACATAATGACATTTAGAGATTATAGTTGCTTGTGCCATGCTTGATTAGCTATGAGTTATAATGGTTTACCTTGCACGCCAACATGCTATTAGAATGATTATGATGTGGTATGATGGGATGGTATCCTCCTTTGAATGAATTGAGGACTCGACTTGGCACATGTTCACGCATGTAGTTGAAACAAATCAACATAGCCTTCATGATATTTATGTTCATGGTAGATTATATCCTACTCATGCTTATACTTGGTGTGAATTTTTTAATGCATGTTCATGATTTGTCGTTCTCCTTGGTCGCTTCCCGCCTTTTGCTAGCCTTCACTGATTTGCGAGAATATGCTTGTGCATCCAAACTCCTTAAACCCCAAAGTTGTTCCATATGAGTCCACCATACCCACGATATGCGGTATGTACCGCTGCCCAAGTAAATTTGTATGTGCCAAACTCCAAACCTTCAAATGAAATTCGTTTTTATTGAGCAGCTCATGTTACAACTAGGGCTGCCTATATCTTCCATGCTAGGTGGGTTATTCTCAAGAGGAGTGGACTCCCCTCATTCACGAAAAGGGCCGAAGGATGCCAATCCCATGATCCAAAAAGATCAAATCAAATAAAAATAATTAAACAAAACTCCCTTGTCTGTTTTAGTTGGATGCACTCGTTGTTTCGAGCAAGCCCTTGATTGATGCTTGTTGGTGGTTGGGGAGTATAAACCTTTACCATTCTGTTTGGGAACCCCTATAATGCATGTAGTATGGAAGATACAACCATCTCATAGTTGTCGTGAAGCAAAAGTATGCCGTCAAAATGTTATTCAATCTCTATTTTAAAATCAGCCGCACCTCTACAAATCCCGCTCCCCCAAGGGCCATCTATTTACTTCTATGTTGAGTCATCACCTTCTTATTAAAAAGCACCTGAGAGCACAGTCATTTGCATTCATTACTATTGGTCTATATTGGGTATGACTTGACTGGATCTCTTTACCATGAATTACAATGTTTAGCCAATCCTTGATCTTTAAAGGTGCTCTACATTTATTTTTGGGTCTCGTAAAGGGCTAGGAGATACCATTTTGTTATATGATGTTATGATTGTTTTGAAAAGGGTTGTCATCTGGTTTTATTATTATGGCTCGCTAGCTGATTATGCCATTGATATGAGTAATTGTGAGACCTTAGTGTTATTGTGAGTAGGTTAGTTCATAATGCTCGCTGAAAACTTGAATGATGGCTTTACATGTTTACAACAACAAGAGCAAAAGAGTTTGTAAAAGTTTTTCATTATGACTTTCAGCTTATCAACTTAATTGCTTGAGGACAAGCAAAGGTTTAAGCTTGGGGAGTTGATATGTCTCCAACATATCTACTTTTCCAAACACTTTTGCCCATGTTTTGACTCTAACTTGCATGATTTGAATGAAACTAACCCGGACCGACGCTGTTTTCAGCAGAATGTCATGATGTTGTTTTATGTGAAAACAAAAGTTTTCCAATGTCCTGAAAATCCACGGAGGCATGTTTTGGAAAAATATAAAAATGGAAGAATCAAGACCGGGGGCCACACCCGCCATGGGGGGGGTGCGCCACCCCGGCGCCTTCTCCTGGCCCCGAGGCTCCACACCTCAACTCCAACTCCAATATTCCTTTGGAGAGAAAAATCGAGAGAAAGTTTCATCACGCTTTTACGAACGGAGCCACCGCCAAGCCCTAATCTCTCTGGAGGGCTGATCCGAGTCCGGGGGCTTTTGAGAGGGGATTGCCGCTCATCATCAACCATCCTCCATCACCAATTTCATGATGCTCACGGCCCAGAGAGTAATTCCATCATAGGCTTGCTGGACGGTGATGGGTTGGATGAGATTTACCATGTAATCAAGTTAGTTTTGTTTGGGTTTGATCCTAGTATCCACTATGTTCATATTGATGTTGCTATGACTTTGCTATGCTTAATGCTTGTCACTAGGGCCCGAGGCATGATTTCAGATCTGAACCTATTATGTTTTCATAAATATAATTGTGTTCTGATCCTATCTTGCAAGTCTATAGTCACCTATTATGTGTTATGATCCGACAACCCTCAAGTGACAATAATCGGGATACTTCTGATGACCGTAGTTTGAGGAGTTCATGTATTCACTAAGTGTCAATGCGTTGGTCCGGTTCTCTATTAAAAGGAGGCCTTAATATCCCTTAGTTTCCCAGGACTCGGCACGGGAGGGTAGGACAAATGATGTCATGCAAGTTCTTTTACATAAGCACGATGACTATATTCGAATACATGCCTACATTACATTGATGAACGGAGCTAGTTCTTGTCACCCTATGTTATAGCTATTACATGAGGAATCACATCCGATATAATTATCCATCATGATCCAATGCCACGAGCTTTTCACATCTTGTGTTTTGCTTATTTACTTTTCCCCATATCATAAATCACTACAAAACCCAAAAATATTACTTTTGCACCTTTTATTATCATACTATGCTACTAAATACTTTGCTGTAGATACTAAGTTATCCAGGTGTGGTTGAATTGACAACTCAACTACTAATACCCAATAATATTCTTTGGCCCCTTGTGTCAAATCAATAAATGTGGGTTGAATACTTTACCCCAAAAGTCGTCCATCCCCTACACTTGTGGGTTATGAGTACTTTTATGGAAACTACTTTGGGTGAAGCTACTAAATTGCTAGAAAATATCATGGCAAATTATTCACAATGGCATACCAAAAGAGCTGCCACTAGTAAAAAGTCAATTCGAAGATAAATAAATTTTTGAGTGAAAAGTTGATGCTCTTATGAAGTTGGTTGCTAATAAAAGTGCTCCTATTGATTTTAATGATGTGCCTTTGTCTACTTTATTGAGCAAAATAGCAATGCCATAGATGTGAATTTTATCTCGGGCACAATTTCAATAATAATGTTTATAGAGGTAATTTTAATCCTAGTCCTTTTCCTAGTAATTCCTCTAATAATTATGGTAATTCCTATGGTAATCCTTCTTATAATAATATTAGGAACACCTCTAATCTTAAGAATAATCTTAAAGAATTTATCAATACTCAAATTTTTTCAATGCTACGATAGAAGAAATGTAATAAAGTTGATGATATGTCTAGAAGTATTGATAGAATTTCTCATGATTGGAAACCTCAAGATGAAATATTTTATGCCCGAGGTTGAAGAATCAATTAAAGCTCTTTATGTTTCGATGGATAAAAGTAAGAAAAGAACCGCTTATGCTTAGAGCTAAAAGAGAATTTTTAGAAAAGCGCTTAGTGATTGCTTTATAAAAGTGATGAAGATCTTAAAATGATTATTGTTTCTTCTATTGATTCTTTGTTTAGTAAAATTAAGATTGATGAAAAGGACTAGAGAAGATTCAACTTTAGTTAGAAGGCGTCCCGATAATTTGGAGGGTGAAAATCTTGTTGAGAAAATTGATAAAAGTGGGTTTGAAGAGGTCAAAACTTTAACTAGTGATGTGCCCCCTATTTTGGATTACAAAGACTTTAATTATGATAGTTGCTTTTGGTTGATTGTATTTTTTGTTGCAATCCATGATAAATTCAAATGCTTATGAACAAAATAAAGCTTTTACTAAACATATTGTTGATGCTATGATGAAAGCTTTTAAGAAAAGTTGTAATTAGAAGTTTCAATCCCTAGAAAATTACATGATGAATGGGAACCTACTATCAAAGTAAAGATAAAAAATTATGAGTGTTTTTCTTTATGTTACTTGGGTGCTAGTGTTTCTACAATTAAATCTTTATGTGATTCCTGGTCTTATCGATATTGAAGAATGCTCTTTAAATTTGCACTTGACGGATTCCACTATTAAAAAGCCTATGGGAAGAATTATTGATGTTATTATTCTTGCAAATAGGAATTATGTGCCCATAGATTTCATTGTTTTCATGTTGATTGCAACCGTATTGTCCAATTATTCTTGGTAGACCGTTTTACGACTATTGGTGCCGGATTGATATGAAAGAAGGAAATATTAAATTTCAATTTCCACTAAGGAAGGGTATGGAACACTTCCTAGAACAAGAATTAGGCCACCATATGAATCAATCATGAGGGCAACGATGGATCTAGAACTAAAATAAAAATACTTAGATCGCACATTATGCCTAGCTAGGGGCGAAACGAGAGCGCAGTGGGAGGCAAAACTTGTATCTTTTTGCTTTATGGTTTTCTTGCTATTTTCAATAAATTACCCAATTATGCCTCTATTTAGATGTGTTTTTGTGGTTTAAATTAGTTTTTGTGCCAAGCAAAGCCTTTGGGATGATTTGGGTGAAAGTTGATTTGATCTTGTAAAAAGAAACTTTTCCACGAAAATAATTCCCATTTTCAACATAAGAGTGCTTTTGAGTTAATTATTTCTTCAGAAGATTAATAAACAAATTTTCACATTGTCCTAATTTTTCAGAATTTTTGGAGTTACGAAGTATTCTAAGTTTCCAGATTGCCAGACTGTTCTGTTTTTGACAGATTCTATTTTCGCTTGTGTGTTGTTTTGATGATTCTATGGTTTTCTTTGAAGAGTTTTTGCCATAGAAAAGTTGGAATACAGTAGATATAATGCAAGAATAAAATATTAATGGGTTTGCAACAATGCTTATAGTAGTGGTTTGTTTTCTTATGATCATATCTCACAAGATTTTGTTGAGTTTTGTGTGATTGAAGTTTTCATGTTTTGGGTGATATTACGATGGATGAAGGAATAAGGATTATCAAAAAATCTTGGGGATGCCAAGGCACCCCAAGATAATATTCAAGAAGTAGCAAAATAAGCTTGGGGATACCCCAGTGGCATCCCCTTTCTTCTAACAACCATCGGTATTTTACTTGAGCTATATTTTTATTCGTCACATATTATGAGTTTTGCTTGGAGCGCTTGTATGATATGAGTCTTTGTTTGTTTTGCTTTGTTTTCTAAGTCTTGAACCTTGCTGGACACACTTTTTGAGAGAGCCAAAATTATGCTATGCTTGCTCCTATGCTTCACTTAAATTTTACACCTTGGAATTTCTCTAGTGCTTCACTTATATCTTTTGAGCACGGTGTGCTTTGTTATTTTTGAAGAAATGCTCTCATGCTTCACTTAGACTTATTTGGGAGTTAGTAATTTTTAAGAAATTCTCTTGCTTCACTTAGATTATTTTGAGAGAAATAAATATTATGCTCATGTTCTTCACTTAAATTTGTTTGATCTTATTAAAAGCAACATATAAAACTAGCCCCCAAAGTGATAGGTATCCAAGGAGGATATAATAAAAAATTCATGAAGATCATTGGACAAAATAAACTTGGTTCTTTGTAATGGTTTTGAGATATGACGATATTGTATGTGAGTCATGTTGATGAGTAATTATGCTTTAGTAAGAATATTGGTGTTAAGGTTTGTGATTCCCCATGCAAGCACGGAAGTCAATAGTTATGCAATGAAATTACATCCTACTTGTGGTGCATTATTCAGTGTTAGTTATGCTTAATGCTACTTAAGATTTTCCGCCTTGGTTGGACACTTTCAATCTTTTTAGCCTTCATTTGCACTAAGTATGATCACTACTTATGCATCCAAAACCCTTTAAACCATTTTTGCCATATGAGTCCACTATATCTCCTACATGCAGATTTCCATGCCATTCTAAGCAAATTTGTATGTGCCATCTATAATTTTCAAAATAAATTTCTTTTGTGTGCTCCACCTCATGAGGGGTGAGGGTAGCCGATGTTTTCCATGCTAGATGTGTTATTCTAACGATGAGTGTTTATTCACTTGTCATTGCACGAAAGTACAACAAAGGTATTAGGGATGTCCAGTCCCGAAATGAAAAATGAATTTACTTTATGTTGTCAAATAATAAATTCCTTGAAATTGTTTTATGGAGGGCACCCGGGATAGGTTAGCAATGGAAAGTGAAAGTAGGGGGAATAAACTTTATTTTCTGTTTGGGAACCACCTATGATATATCTAGCATGGAAAGTGTTGGGAACTCTAAGTCATTTTCATTGGTGAGAAAAGCATGCCTCCCAAAATGTTTTTATCTCTCAACTTTTGCTTTGAGCTCGCAGCTCTAAAATCCCTACCCTCCGTGAAGAGACTTTTTTAGTTTATGCAATTTTTATTTTTACGAGTCTCCATCTTTCTTATAAGCACCAACTAAGGCACTATGATCATACTTGAGCATTGGGTATAGCTAGTATTCAAGTGTGTTCTATGAATGGATCAATGATTGAGCATAATTAGGGATAACTTGCTTTAGCATTGATATTTTGAAAGATATGGTTGCTTGTTGATATGCTTGAGTATTAAAGTCTTCATGTCAAAACTAGACTATTGCTTTGAACCATATAGAAGTCCAAATGTCCATGCTACAAAGAAAAGAATGTGTGATGAAATGTTAGGAAGATTCCACATCAAAATTTGTTTTTATCATTTACCTACCAAGGACGGCAGGAATTAAGCTTAGATTGATACGCTCCAACGTATCTATAATTTTTTTGTTCCATGCTATTATATTATCATTCTTAGATGTTATATAATCATTTTATATCATTTTTGGTACTAACCTATTGACATAGTGCCAGTGACAGTTGCTGTTTTCTGCTTGTTTTTCACATCGCAGGAAACCAATACCAAGCGGAGTCCAAATGTAGCAAAACTTTTTGTGGATTTTTTCTAGACCATAAGACACAAGATGGGTCGAAGAAGTACTAGAGGGTGCTGAGGGCAAACCCACCAGGGCGCCTGGGGCCGTGTGCCGTGGGTTATGCCCATGTCGGTGGCCTCGACCCCTTTGCTCTATAAATACCCCAATATTCCATAAACCCTAGGGAGTCGAAAAATCAATTCCAGCCGCAAGTTCCAAACACCAGATCCAATCTAGACACCATCACGGAGGGTTCATCATGTCCATTGGTGCCCCTTCCGATGATGCATGAGTTGTTCATTGAGACCGACGGGTCCGTATTTAGTAGCTAGATGGCCCTCTCTCGTTGATTCTCAATACAATGGTCTCTTGGAGATCCATATGATGTAACTTTTTGGGTGTGTTTATTGGGATCCGATGAACTTTGAGTTTATAATCAGATCTATGTTTTTATCCATGAAAGTTATTTGTGTCTTATTTGATCTCTTATATGCATGATTGCTTATAGCCTCGTATTTTTCTCCGATATTTGGGTTTTGTTTGGCCAACTTGATCTATTTATCTTGCAATGGGAAGATGTGTTCGTGATGGGTTTGATCTTACGGTGCTTGATCCCAAAGGATGTAAGGGGAAACGACATGCACGTATCGTTGCTATTAAGGATAACAAGATGGGGTCTATTTCTACATAAATAGATCTTGTCTACATCATGTGATCGTTTTATTGCATTACTCCGCTTTTTCATGAACTTAATACACTAGATGCATGGGATAGCGGTCGGTGTGGAGTAATAGTAGTAGATGCAGTAGGCCGGTCTACTAATCTTGGACATGATGCCTATATAATGATCATTGCCTGGATATCGCCATGATTATTTGAAGTTCTATCAATTGCCCAACAATAATTGTTTTCCCACCGGCTTTACTTTTTCGAGAGAAGCCACTAGTGAAACCTCCCCCGGGTCTCTTCTTTAATATATTTGCCTTCGCCATCTACTTTCATTTGCTTTTATTTTGGATTGAACCAAAATACAAAAAATACTTTTGCTGCAATTTTTAGTAATTTATTTTATCTCATGTTCCCCGAGATCTATCTATCCAATCTACTACAATTTTATCTATCTTTTCACCCATGAGGGATTGACAACCCTCTCTTACCGGTTGCAAATATTTGTTCTTTGTGTGTAGGAGCGGTTTACATGGCATGTTGCGTGGTTCTCCCCGGTTCGAAACCTTGGTCTGCAACGAGGGATATACCTACTTTGCTCGCTGGATCATCCCTTCCTCTTTGGGCAAAACCGACGTAGTTCAAGCAAACATCAAGGTCTTTCATTGAAAATTTTATTCAAGTATCCTTTATTTATCTAGAAATTCTATATCATTTCCAATCAACAATATGTCATTCACATATAATCTCACAAATGCTATAGAGCTCCCACTCACTTCCTTGTAAATAAGGCCACCGTAAGTTTGTATAAAACCAATGCATATATTCCATCTCCGGATGTGCACCAGTCCATAGATGGGTCCTCGAGCTTGCACACTTTGTTAGCACCTTTAGGATCGACAAAACCTTCTAGGTGCATCATATACAACTCTTCTTTAAGAAATCCATTAAAGAAATGCAGTTTTGATGTCCATTTGCCAAATTTCATAATTATAAAATGCGGCAATTGCTAACATGATTCAGATCGATTAAGCATCGCCACGGTGAGAAAGTCTCATCGTAGTCAACCCCTTGAACTTGTCAAAACCTTTTTGCATTGTTGGTGCAACAAACCCCTAGTCTGTCCCGACTATGCATAGGCTCAAAGGCAAGATTACAACACCAAGTTCGACTAAGCAAGGAAGATCAACCCTTTGGAAGACTCAAGGATCAAGAAGGCCAAGATGAGCCAGGAAGCAAGATAATGCCAAGGAAAAAACCCCTTGCCGGAGGCGAGCCGGGCATGGGTTTGCACCATAAGATATTCCGATCGTCCCGAGGCCACCGACTAGCGGAGGCAACCACGCCACCGCCCACCTCATGAGCAACGCAAGTCACAGTCGTGGTGTCAAGCCCCAAGATGACTAAGTGGCTGCTTTTGCCACATGACAACCACTTTCACAAGAAACCTCCATGTGACACTGGCCCCGCGGTCAAACAAGCAGCGCCGGGCAAAATAGCGGACAAGGGCTGCTAGGCACGCCGTGATGTGACACTAGAGGTGCATTAAATGCCGTCACCTTAGAGTTAGGTATGATGGCTCTATTTGCTATCTAATCAAGATGCAAAGACTGAGCCAAGGTGGTAACCCCTTGATCTATAAAAGGAGGCCCATGGCAAACGAAAAGGGTTTGGTCCACGAGGTTGCCAAGCTCAGGCCCTCACGATCGCAAATAGCCATTCGCCGAGGCAACCCGGGGCAAAGTGGCTAGGCCCACCACCACCTTTTCCACCATCAATCCACCAAAGGGAGTAGGGTTTTAGGCCTCACGGTGGCTTGAATTAGGTAAAATTGCCCGGTGATGCCCGCATGCCGGACGCCTTTCCACTTTTGTGCAACATGCCCATCCCCCGCCGAACCAAAGGGGCTCAGCCCATAGGTGGCCATGGTTTCCCGGACATCTTTGGCATGCCGTAGGGGGTTCACTTGCGCGATCCCAAAGCGCCGGAGCGTGTCATTTTCATCGCTATTTTCATCATCAAGGGCATCATCGACTATGGCGCCAAGAAGAAGCCCGGAGCGCAATCGCCGGCCCACCTCGGGCCCCCCGCCACCACCAACATCGGGAAATGAGGGGACGCGGAGGATGTGCACGCCGGAGGCATGGTCGACGCAGATGCCACCACCATTCCCGCGATAAGGAAGCGGAGGCACCGGGAAGGACAACATCAACAACATCCCAATAGCCATGCTCTCGAGGTACGGGTGGGGATTACTTTACCGACCTCTCTCCCGGGGCACAACCCAGGGGGGCCTCCTGAGGGAACCGCAACCTCCCCCGCCACGGGCGACTGTGAGGCACACACCCCTCCGTAAAGCTAACCCACCATCGGCCCAATGGAGCCACCGCCCCCGCCTACCATGACCATGCTATCCAAGCGGCTGGTTCACGACAAAGGGCGTGACGCGTCCCACCCACCATCGAGTTGAGCGATGCACTGTCTTCATCATCTTCACCCATGCCAAGCACTACCTCAAAGGCCATGGTGCGGGCCGGGTTGGTGTTGAGATTTCCCCCTTGATCACATGGATGAGTGGCAAGCCACCATCCAAAGCTTGATTGGTTTCGCCAAGGCGGAGGATCGAGGGGCAGGCCCACCACGGCCTCCCCTGTGTCGGCAACGGCCCGGCGGCCGCACGGAAGGGGCTGCTCCCACGGTGTAGTCCCCACCTCGCAAGCGACGGGAGCCACGAACAAGAGGCCGGGACGCCTCGATGGCCTTTGACCTCGGCACGCCAAGAACATGGTGAGCCCCAAAGGGGGCAAGGGAAGGCACGCGATCATCAAGGGTGTCGCGACGACCACCGCCAATGGGGGTGTGACGGCCAACATCGATGAGCCCGCCGGAGATGGCAAGTACCTACCTTCGAGGTTGGGTGCCCGCCTTCACCCATGAGCTACGGCAAGTCCGTGGTCGTCCCCGGACGCTCAATCCAGAGATACCGTGGGGACCCCGATTCATAAGTCGGATCACGAATGCACGGTACAAAGGATCCCAGATCAATGCTCATCAACACACAAGTGAATAACAAGAGTCTTACATCCATACATACCATTTTACACAAGTAGGACCATTATGGTCAAGTCTTGAGTGTATCATCGCAGCGAAATCTTCCGATAACTTGGACCCATGCCATCCCTTTAACCCTCCATTTCGACCGAAAGCATCCTAGCTCGCACGATCGCACCAAGGAACTCTTCAATATATCTTGTCCTTTCAAGCCGGCCAATAAAATAACAGGGGGCCAATGAGTACTTTGAATGTACTGCAAAACCCATGTTTTGGCTCAAGATACAACAATGCATGATATAGGTAAATTTTTGCGAAAGTAGTTTTGGGTGCAATGACATGTTCAACAACTCGGACATGCATCAGAGAATTCAAGTAACCATGAGGACAGGTTACAGATATCAATAAATAGAGGGCACCAACCCATTCAATCATGTCAAGTCCTCCGACGACACAAGTAGTTTTATCAACTCACACACACGGGTTGTAAACTCGACATAGTTTGCGCACCGCCAACTGTCCTTGACCGTGGACACGGCTATTCAATAGTTTTACACTGCAGAGGTTGCACACGACCCACAAGATCCGTGGAACTTCCGTGTCATCCACGACCAGATACCTCAAGTACCCGTAAGCACCATCACTACCTTTCCCTGACGACACTAACATGGAGTCCACTTTGGAGTAACCCCGTGCCCCAACACATACATTTTCGGGAGCCACGCCCCATAATCATCACACATCACAAGCACGGGTACCAACGTGTGTCCGGTCCCATAAAATGTTCTTGGCCGCCCACCGGCACCACCCCGCCCCGAGAGGTGCTCCAACCCTCCCCACTAGTTGGGGCTCCAAGCTAGTATCGGTCTAGGTAATCAATAATGCCCTTTTCCATATAGGGTAGAGGCTTGCATGTAAGGTTGGGAATCATCAAATCTTAAATCTAATCCGTAAAACAACACACACATTGCCTCGCACCACTTCCATCAAGTGGTTACCCATCTCATCATCTCCCTGCATAAGTGGCCCAACGGGTTTTCAAAAGTCTTTGAAAATGCTTTGCCTCCTTCACCATGCATAAACCCGCCCATTTTTGCGAGCACTCTTTAGCATCCTATTTCCCACCGCATAACCCCAAAAAGGTAGGGTCATGCATAATGCAAGTATCAACGAGGAAGACTGGCAAACCATCAAAGTGGATACCACCTCATCATGATTCCGCAAGCAGCCCTTTGACCATGTCTATGAAACCCTTTTATGCATGTCATATAGCACCATATTGTTGTTGAATGTTCATCGAGTCTTGAAATCTTCCGTCCTTCTCCAAGTATTCGCCACTTCCAACTAACGTTAAACAAACACAATAAGCAACACATCAAGGCAAAAGTAAAAGTGTCTAAAAATGTGAGTTGGACTTTTCTAGGATACCCTAGTCATATGAGGAGGAACAAAGTGGTTTCATTGGGATTTGATGAATGGATATCTCTAACATTTCAATATGATGGAATCAAGGGATTTGTGGATTTGCAAGAATTTAAAAATATATTTTTAAAAATGAGCAAAATACCCATTTAACAAAGGATGATTTTAGAAGCATCTAGGAGTTGGTTTCACTAGATTTGGAGTTCAAATGAATTTCCTATGAATTTGCACATTGACAAATATGAAGAAATGGCCATAATTTGTGTGGCATTAAAGTATTAACAAAATTTTCATAAACTAAGTTATGAACTTAGAAGCATCTAGTAATTTGAATCATGGCATTTGGATCAATTTTGAGCTCTCGTGATTTTCTAAAGTTCATCATGAAATGGAAAAATGGGATTTTATTTAATTTTGTGAAGGAAGGTTTTCGAAAAATGTGCATGTTGCACCCAGTAGAGCATGATTTTAGAGTCACTAAAAATTTGAATCATCAAATTTGGAGTCCATTTGAATTGTTTATGGATTTTTGAAGTTGACGAAAAAGAATAAGGAAAAGGCTATACCACATTCTCAACTGGCGAGGGATAGCTAACGGGCCGCCCAGGGCTCACCGCGGAAGGGCCACCCCCCCGAGGAGGGCAAAGAGGCGGCCCGTCCACTTAACTTATGGGCCCACCCCATCGGGACGGGCCCCATTGGTTCGGCCCCACCTCCCGCCGAACAGTGGAGGCATGGGAGGCAGGGCCAATGCGGGGCATGGGCCCGGAGAGGTCACCTGGCCCCGACACCGGGCCAAGGAGCGTGACGACCCGCCAAGGTGCGCCACGATCTAGGGGCGGCGGATGCGGCCGGCATCACCCCCGGCGGGCGACGGGAATGGAACTGGGGCACGACCACGGGAGGAGAGGGAGAAGAGCGGAGGCCCTGGTGCGGAGATGTTTAGTGCATCCCGAGGGGAGGGAGAGGTGGTGGATGCGATTTTGGCAGGGCCGGGCATGGCTCCGCCATGGGGTGGTTGGAGAGCGCGAGAGGGAGTGGATTGGTCCAGGGGATGCACGGAGGGAGAGAGGGCCAAAGGAGTAGAGGGGGCGGGTGGTTTTAAATAGCCGAGGTGGCTCACCGTGGACGCGGGCGCAGGGTGGCACCGAACGGCTCGGGAGGCCGGAGAGAGGGCAAGGACTTGTCTGGCATTAGTGGGGTGAAGTAGGCCAGGAAGAGAGAAGGAGCGAGGATGGGCCGAGGCATCGGTGAGGCTGCCCATTGAGCCCTCAGGGGGCGGGCGAGGGGAGAGGAGGAAGAGAGAGAAGGGGCCAGCTGGTGGCGGTTTGGACGCCGAGGCACCCGACCGCACGAGGGGAGGCTCGAGGGGACGGGAGCGCCGGTCAACGGCGGGAGCACGTAGCATGCTCCAGAGCTGCCTTGGGATGCGCTTTTTCCAACAGACCCAACCCACTTGTGTCTAGTGGCTGGGGGAGTAAAAATGTAAGGGCATTGGATGCCTTGGGGAGCCAGAGAGGAGAGGAGGGGGGAGAGAAAATTGCTGTCCGAGAAGGAAAGGATCCATGCCCCCCTTCATCATTGCCTCTGGGTAGGGAAGCACACCAAGGTAGAGGGGACTAGGAGAGGTTGGGGAAGCCAGCTCATGGAGATGAGTGGAAGAGATAAAAATGGCATTTTGGTAAAGTGTCGAAGGTGTTTGATAATGGTTTGGGCAAGTAGATGATTTCCATTTGTCATGAGGATTGACAGGTCATATGGTATGATAAAATAAAGGTTCCACCAATATTGAGTCCATTTGGGCAAAGTTGAAATGCAACTTTTGTGAACCCTAGAAATAAAGAGAAATGGATTTTCCAAGATTTAGTCATGCAAATCTATTCTCCTTGATGCACCACTTGGTGTAGTGTCATCATTAGAGGCCAACATGTCCACAAAAGTTGAGATCAAAAGGAGAAAGGCCAATGTAGAGTTGTTCAAATTTGGTTCTGACAGAAGGGTTTTGGGGCATTTTGATCAAGTTAACTTGTTCTCCAACTTGTGCCATTTGGTCTAGATTAATTATTAGACCATTTGAGCATGTTCCAAGGTTTGAGAACATTTGGACATGTTTGGCAATGTAAAGTTGCTCAAACTTCAAAATGGAGAAATGGTTTTGAGGGGATTTGATGATGTTATATTATTCTCCATGACATGATACTTGTCAAGATCATCAAACATGTCATATGTGACAAGCTAGAATTTTCTTGGAATTTTGGAGAATATTTTTTGTAAATATTTCAAAAGCTTGAAATATTCGAAAGGGTTTTGAGGATTTACCAATATTTTGAACATGACCATGTGTTGAACTCTTATATTGGACACTATATGTCCACTGAGTTTCCCTGATTTTGTCAAATATTTTTAAAACAATAAAATAATTTTTCCTATTAAAGACCATTTCTGGCCTTAAGAAAAGCTTTTAAATAAAATAGGAAAATAACTTTTAAATTTATATTTTGTGGTTTCGGGTATCCTATATCTAATAGGAGTCAAATATATTTTTGAAAGATTTTTACGCCTTAATTAAGTATTTGCAAAGGAACCTCAATTGGGATTTTGAAAACTAAATTTTGAAAATACTATTTGGCCAAATTATTTTGTAAGAAATTACTTTTATGTCCCATACACATGGCAATCATTGGTCAAGTTTTTGGATCAAGGGTAAGGAGTATAAGGGTTGGAGAATTTATTTGATTTTTAGAGCACTTGCAAACAGAGTCAAACATTCAATCAAAGCAAAGACAAAACACTCAAAAGTTTTTGTCAAACCACATTTTAGCATGATTTATTGACTTAAGTGTTGTGGCATGAAAATCAAGGTGATGAACTCCAAGAAGTATGATGGAAGATTGAACCCAGAGTTCTTGAGCACTACAACATCTTGTCGCTATCGAGGAAGAGATGAGAAGGTATTCGCCAACTATTTCCTTTGACACTCAAGTCTAATGTGAGGTCTTGGCTGATGCACCCCGGGAGAACTCCATTTGCCCGGGCGACTGGCAGAGTTCATTGGCACTTTACGGTGGCCATCAAGAACGGGCAGCCAAATTTGTAGCTCCTCCAATAGAAAGAAGGAGAAAATCTATGGGTACTTGCAAAGGTTCAACAAAGTCCACAAATATTCCAAACAACCACCCGCAGCTCGATAGCCGCTTCACCAATGTGCGAATTCCGGATATGTTCCAAGATGAACGCTCGCTCCCAAGACTGTGAAGGAACGACACCTTGGTAGACAAGGTGCTCGGGTGGAGGAGGTGAGGAAACTTCCGAGAGGAGGATTGCGCCGACATCGCTCAAGATGATGGAGACCACAGCCGTAAGAAGAAGAATAAGAAGCGCAAGGATAAGGCAGTGATGACGGAGAGATTGTCTGCCTTCGGGAACGGGGTCCCCAGACGTCGCGCCCGGGGGCCGGGGGCCAATGGCCCAGCTTCATCACTGCCAAGACCCGAGGGGCAGTTTGGGCGGACGACAAGGAGCTTCTCGAGCAACATCCACAAAGAAGCCCGGAGGAGGCGGGAGATCAAGGCAGGGCACCTCCCAGGGGATGAAGCAAGCGATGACGATCGGAGGCCGGGTGCCAAGGGCACGGCCCAAGGTCCTTGTTTCCTTTGGTGCAAAGGGGGGCCAAGGCATCAGCAAAGGTTACTGCTTGCAACAAGACCAAGACCAGCAAACGGCAGGATGGAGGTCATCGGAGCCTAGGGGCGCCACTGCGACCTTTGGCAGCCAAGACCAACTTAGTGATAAGTGTACCAGATGTTCCTTCAAATGGCCAATTGTTGGCGCCTTCCCGCCATTATTTGGGAAGAGGCCCAGGCCTCCGCCTATAAATAGGACTAGCCACCCCAGGGTAGAGGCATCGGAGATCAACCAGAGAGAGAGAGAGAAGCAGTGAACTCACCCAAAGTTCATTGCACCAGCTCAAGAACAGACTCGCGAGATATTCTCCTTTGTACTATTCACTATCACCCCGAGGCAATCCACCACACCACACGGTGGAGTAGGGTATTACACCACAATGGTGGCCTGAACCAAAGATAAATCTCGTGGTCCTCTGGTGTTCATCTTTTTGCCAGATCTTTGCAAGACTTCGAGACGTGAGATAGTAGGGGAGAGATCTTCACACCCCCCAACCACAAGGGTTCACTGAACCCAAACCCACCGCCGTGTCAAACCGGCGGATCTTGGGTAGGGGGTCCAACAAGGCCTAGGCGGATGGTAACAGGAGACAAGGACACGATGTTTTTACTCGGTCCGCCCTCTCGATGGAGGTAAAACCTACCCCCGCTTGATTGATATTGATGATATGGGTAGTACAAGAGTAGATCTACCATGAGATCAAGGAGGCTAAACCCCAGAATCTAGCCTATGGTATGATTGTTGTTCGCCTATGGATTAAAACCCTCCGTTTATATAGACACCGGAGAGGGCTAGGTTTGACGAGTCGGTTACAATGGTAGGAGATCTACATTTTGTATTGCCAAGCTTGCCTTCCACGCCAAGGAAAGTCCCATCCGACATCGGACGAAGTCTTCAATCTTATATCTTCAAGTCTTGGAGTCCGCCAAATGATGATAGTTCGGCTATCCCAACACCCCTAGTCCAGACTCCCTTAGTAGCCCTAACCAGGCTTCAATGATGATGAGTCCGCCCATATTGTCTTCGCATTACAAGGCGGGTTTCCTCCAATAATTCATAGAAGATTGTGAACACCAGATAGTGTCTGCTCGCAAAATAAATTCCACATACCATCGGAGAGAATAATATTTACACAAGTTCAATTTGATGTATTTCGTGGGGACGCACACCACGCCAAGCCTTTACTCAATCGCTTTTTGTCATACCACCGGCGCCCAAGCGGTTTTTTGGCACGCCTTGTCGGGCGAGATCATGTCCCCTTATTCGATTCTCATCAATACGGATGTGGGTAACCCAACCGCGCCATTGATTGGCGCGCTTTGGGAGATAAGCGAAGTTTTACGGGTCAGGGGACGATAGCCCCACCCATAAGGATAAGGATCCACCTTTTTCACCCACGCCTTCTTCCTCCTTAGCTTATCCATTTAGACCAGAAAAGTAAATTCATAATTCTCCAAAACGGGGAAGGATGGCCCTTTCCGACAAAACCCAGGAAAGGTTTTAAAGGTAAAATTGAATTGGGCTTTACATGTTTAAACAACAAGGAAAAAGTTTGTAAAATTTTTCTTTAACTTTCACTTTCAAAATTTTGGGCAAAATTTTTGGGGATTATTGCCCAAATTTATTTCCAAACCGCCCTTTTTCCCCTGTTTGAATGGGGGTTTTTAAGGAAAGTTTTTTTATGTGAAAAAAATTCCCGGGGCCCGGGGGAAAATTTAAAAAAAAACCCAAAAAAGGGGGCCCACCTGGGATTGGGGGGCCCCCCCCCGGCCCCAACCTCCCCAAACCCCCGGGGGAAAAAATGAAAAACCCCTCAACCAGGGAAAAACCCCAAGGGTATCCCCGGGGGTTTGAAGGGGGCCCCCTTAAATCCCTTTCCCATTATCCCATTAAAATTTCTTGGCCCCCTTTTTAAATTCCATAAAATTTAGTGTTTTTGGGTTTTAATTTAATTTCAATTTAGTTTTGTTTGGGGGGTTTTGATAATTTAATTTGTTCAAATTATTTGTTTGTTTGGTCATACCCAATTTGTTTTCGAATTTAAGTTTCTAATTATTGGTTAATTTTAAGGGCATTTCCTATTAGGTTTCCGCCATTAAAGTTTAAAAAATTTGGGCTTTACCCGGGAAGGGTTAACAAAATTTATGGTTTTTTCCAAAAAGTTTAAATAATCATTCCTTGTGAGGAGTAACAAAGTGTATTTGGGTCCTTTCCTTAAATTAAAAAGCCAAACCTTTTTTGGTTTTGCCCAATTTTTCCCAAAAAATATCAAAATTTTTATCAATTCCCAAAATTGCCAAATTTACTTTGTGGAAATTTATTTTCCCTTTTAATTAAATCATACAAAAAAATTTTTTTCAAAAATTTTTAATCACCCAAAATATCCCTAAACTTTGGGTTTAATTTTTTTAATAAATTTTAACACAAACCCAAAAAATACTTTGGCCCTTTTAAATATAAAATTTTAATTTAAAATTTGGATAAAATTTGGTGGTTTATTTTAAATTTTTAATAAATAAATTTTTGGGTTTTAAAATTTAAAATAAAGGGGTAATTTTAAAAAATCAAAATTTTAATTTTTTTAAATTTTTTTCCCTTTTTTGGTTTCTAAAAATTTTTTTTAAAAAATTTTTTTATTAAAATTTCAAAACCAAAACCCATAAAGGGTTTTTAAAAATTTAATTTTAAATAATTTAAATTTTAGTTTAAATTTTTATTTTTTTTTAAAAAATTTCCCCTTTATTTTTAAAAAATGGCCTTTTCTAAAAAATTTGAAAAATTTGAATGCCTGTGTGAACGGATTCATCGTCCGATGACTCGGCGGACTCTCCACGAGGACGCAGGAGGAGAAGAAGAGGCCTCCCCGCCGGGGAAGAGAAGAAGAGAAGGCCTCCCAACGGGGAGGCCAAGGGTCCAAGAAGGAAGGACCTTCCCCGCATCGTTTCCACCAACGGCGCATACAAGGACGAGGAGTGGCCTCAAGGGCCAGCTCGGCGATATCGTAAGTATCCCGACTCGAATAACTCATAATTTTTCTTTTGTCGCATAGCGCCTTTAACGCCGCAGCAACCCCGTAGTCCGCCTAAGGATGATCTTCCCGCTTGCCGAAGGGTCATTGGGTACGCCGGATGAATAGCATTCATTTTCCGACCGCCTCTCCCCATGACGCCGACGACGCCGAGGTGGGATCCCGTAAGGACCCACCAGAGGAGGAGGCCCCGAGGTGCCGCAGGCAACCTCCCGGACTTTGACCGACTCGCGACCGAACCTTCAGCTTGTTCCAGAGTCCGGGGCAGCCCTTCGAAGAAGGGCAAGATCGGACGCCGCGGCTCCGGCCCAACCGAGGCACCGGATAACTTGCGGAGGCGCCAACGGCGCTTCCATCGACGAGGAACACCGACCGCTATGAGTACGGTGATTCGAAGGTTCAGCCGCAAAGCGGGCTGACGAAGCTCGCAGCAGCCTTCTAATAGGCTTTGAGGTAAGAATTTTAAGATATGTAAAATAGTACCGAAGACAGAGTCTCCGATGCTCGGTTCGTGTTCGAAAGAAAAGCCGGACTAAGGATCTAAAAGATATACGAGGAGTCTTAACAAAAATATGTCAATATGGGAATGTAGGCTGCCTGCCATCCGCCAGACCGATCAGGAGGTCAATGTCTTGAAGCAGAGCCTCAAGCGGTCCGAGAGTGAGCTCGGTCGTGCCGAGAAGCAGCTCGAGGACAAGGAAGGTGAGTAACACCTTATTAAAGTTGTACCTTACAGAAAAGGATTTGGTTGCAAGAGGAATGACAAGGATAACGTGGGTACCAGGCTACGAACAAGGTGGCGACTCAAGGAGGCGGTGTCCGCGCCGAACGCAATGCGCTATGGAACGCGCAAGCGAGAGAAACAGGAGGCGCGTGGCGGAGGTACGGCAAGAGCTCCGTGCCTCATGGAAAACACGAGAGTTTGAGCGTGATCAAGACTCGAGAGTCCGAGCAGGCCGCTCTTGAGAGTGCCAAAGCCGCTAAGGCCGAAGCCCACAAGGCCCTCCAGAAATCGAGGCATTAAAGAAGATAGCGGCGGTAAGGAATTCTTCATGCAAAGCAAGCATGTAAAAGTGAATTACCTGTTACATTTACCCGATTCGAGCTTCCAGAGCTGCTCGCAGATCTGCCCCAGAAGCGTGTCTGATGTCGCCGCTTATAGAGTCGAGGAGGGGGCTCGACGAGAAGGTGTTCTGCCTCAAGATGCCGAGGCCGGACATCCGTGTTTTTAGCGACCAGCAAGCAGCTGGTCGAGCTCCACAAGGTTGCCGAACAGGCCATGAAGGGCCTCATAGTTCGCCTCGGGCCCAAAGAGGCCATGCCCGGGAGCTACTTCGCCTAGTGCGCGGCTGGTGGATGCTTGTCCATGGGTTGAAGTCATCAAGCACTACCGCATTGAAGGTTCCTGCTGGCCCTTGCCCGTGCTAAAGTGCAATGGGGCAGGATGGACGCCGAGAAGCTTGTGACGGACGCGCCACCGCCGGGCAAGGAGTATCGCATGCCCGAGATGTATTATAAGGGTGTCCTAAGGGTGCTCAGATTATTGCGCGAGTGCTCCAAAGATGTAATTTTTGAGTAGACTCGATTTTGTTATCCTGCGGCGCTTAAAAACTAAGTTCATTTGCGCTTAAGCAACACTTGTTAATTTAAAATATTACCTTCAGGCGGCCGCTTATCAAATCTAGAGATGGCAAGTCGTTATTTCAGCCCCTGTGCCACGAAAGTTGGGGTGTTCGGATAAACTTGAGCGCTCTTGTTCCCATTTTTGGGTCCTTCTAGGGAGGCGCCAACAGTAATCTAACGAGGCAACCGGACTTATAATGCTTGAACACTCTCACTTAGCCGTAGAATTTTATAATTTTAATTTTGGCGAAGCCCCTAGTGTTCGGAAGGTCAATTCGGGCGCTTATCCACACCTGGGCCGATAAAGCCGTCCTCGCCTAAGCGCATAAGTCTTTAGGGACTCAAAACCTTCGAACAGCGATCGGCTCTCGCCCATCATGACGGCCGTTTTAGCTTTCTCCAAGGCTCAAATTCAACTGGGCCAATCGCAGTTGGTTCTCCCAAAGGCTACCTTAGCCGATTTAAGGAACGAAGGTACCAAAACATGGGAGCCGGCAAACCCAACTATTGACCCAAGACATGATTCGAGCCGATGCATATAATGCTATAAGTTTGGGGTGCCGACTTGTGAAAGTGTTCGGACTTATCACACCATAATATGGGGAACTTTAAGCCCCTCGGTGTGTTTAGCCGCACTAAAGTGTACGGACGCAACATGTCATAAGTGAACATATGTATAAGAAAGGAATGCAGTGGTAGGCAAAAAGCGATGCATTGTTTATTCAAAAAATACTGTCATGAATGCAGAACGATACAAATAGTGCGATAAGCAAGGGGTGGAACTATTTAGCATGTCCTCTCCGTAGGCTGCGGAATGGTGTATAAAACAGGTATAATGCTCGAATGGAGACCACCGATACTGTCCGAGCTTTTCTCCTTCCGCTCGTCAGATCGTGAGTTCGGCAGGTCATCACGGACAGGCTTCGGGGAACGAAGTCCCGAGGAAAAAAGAAAAGAAAGATGATGACCCATTTGGGAGCCCCGTGTGGTTGAGCCGCACTCTAGGCCTCGCTGTGGTCGTGCTCCTCCCCTTGCCCATGTTATTTCCTGAGCGAGTGATGTACGTGAGTATTGGTTTTGCAATTTTGCGAGGGCTGGGGTGGGCCGATTCTACGCTGCGTTCGAACGGCTGTGGTCTTGTTGTAGGTTACTCCGGCGCTTGGCGGTGTCCGGTCGCTAACGGCCGGACTCAGAATTGCCTTAAGAGGCTGCTCGCACTTCGCCGCTAGAGCT
>JAHHZJ010006116.1:0-10175 GCA_021437245.1 Aegilops speltoides | reverse complement strand
GAAGCAAAGTAATATTTTATCCTTATGAACAAGAGTATATGATTGTTTCTACCATGGTGTAAAATTTTATCAAATTGCCATGGTCTACCGTAACAAGGAACATGCTTGCATAGGTACCACATCACAATCAACATAATCAGATATGTAGAGATACTAAAATGCACACTAACAAGACGTGTTACCTTAACCTTGCCGCTGTTGTTGAACCATTGGATGTAGTAAGGATGTGGATGTGGTCTTGTGGTGAGAGATAGCTTCTCCACCATCTCCATGCTAGCCAAGTTGTTGCAGCTCCTCCATCTATGATGACGCTAATAGAACGCCTTCACAACTCCTTTGTATGGAACAAATTATGCCTCGATTTTGCTCAGCTTGTGTAACCTGCACACTCAAAACACGTTGAGCAACTAAACATTCATACTGCAAGATCTTCAGAGCTATGTATTGTGTCTCATGATCGAATCATCTCCACCGTGTTCCTCATGTGTAATAAGAGCCAAAGTCTCTCATCATAGTCACTAGCGGACTCATACCCACCATCCTCGTAGCAATCATCACACGCTGAGATTTGCATTCTCAAGAAATGTCCTCTTCCTTACAACGCATTTACAAATAATATCACTTGTGTGCCCTGTGACGCCATGGAAGAAGAAGAGCTCTGCAGGCCCGGCAGTGTGCTCTTGGCAGATAGTGGTGGTTGTGCCTCGCTTGTATCACGGTTGGAGGTGGCACCAAGGAGGTGATGGTGCAAAGGAAGTAGATGATGCACGGTGTCCATGATGAAGGTCGACTAAAGTTAAAGTGCCGCCAATGCCGATCCTCAAGACTTCACATTCAGCTTTACAAGCAAGATGGAATAAACGAGTGATATTATTATAATCCTTATAGTCTAGAATGGTCTGAATATCTCTATTTAATCCACCCTAAAACGCAAGCATAGCTTCATTCTCCTCAACAATACCACATCTAATCAAGCCAGTTTGTAATTCCCGATAATATTCTTCTACAGATTTTTACCTTGTCTTAAGCGCTGCAATTTTTGAAGTAATTCACGCTGATAATATGGTGGAACCCAATGAGTACGATAGCAGTTTTCAAAGCAGCCCAAGTAGTGAACAGGATATAATCTACAATGTTCGACCACCAAACACATGCAAAGCTAGTGAAAGCACAAACAGCAGCAGAACACGCCTCCTCGTGATATTGTAAACACGTAAATCGTTGTTCAGTTTCTAACTCCCAAGTAAGATATATATCGAACATATCTACCCTCAAATGGTGGAATATTCAATTTCAGTTTAGGGAGATGGTCATGATCTCGCACCGGGGGAGCCCTAACATTGCCATTATTTGCATGGGACTAACGTGGTTGTGGTGCGGTGGTTGCACGAGTTCGATGTTGATCAACCTCATCCTCGTAATCTTCCACATAATCATCCTCCCGTACCAAGCAGCAAGTAGCAGGAGCCAAAGAAGCACCAACAGCAGAGAAGGCACCAGAATTTTGTCCGCTCAATAGGAACACGCGAGCTCGGCCCATACCGATTCGAAGGGGCGAGTTGTTGTCTGCAGAGGTGCGATAGGTGCAGCCGGCGGTGGTTGGGAAAACGCCGAGCAATTCATCAAACTTGCTATCGCTTTGTTTCAAACGCCTTCTTAATGCCATCTATCTTCTCCATGGCCTCACAAATCTGTTTAGCACATCTTGCACCTGTCCAATCATCATTTGCTGAAACTTATCATGTAGCTGTTTTCGCGTTCTCCCAATCAGTCTCATCGCTTGTGATCCTACCATGGTTAGCAGCAAATAGAAACACACAAGAATATGATCCGACAAACTACTAAGAAGGTGGTGGTGTATCACAAACCCCAAGCAAATCTCAAATTCTACCAGCTTCTACCCAGCAAAGAGTGGTGATCGCAACCGCTAGAAGTCAAAACTCTCAAAGCTTGATATAGCGACATTGTGGAGAATCAAACGACGACGAGATGTATGTGGAGTGAAGGCTTATGATATGGTAGCAAAAATGTCAAGAATAATCAATTCAGAGATGCAAAGTTGAATAAACGCCAACGACGGTATCGGTGGTCCTAGGCTAGACCGCCTAGAGACGCGAGCCTAGAACACTAACAAAACACCCCGACGTAAACAAGGAGGAGCACACTGAATTTTTTTCTTTTTTCTTTTTTAATTTTTTTTTCTCTTTTTTTGTTGCGAACAAATTTTTTTCGAAAAGTCAAAATGGTCTAAAAACTGCCCTAGCCAGAATTTTTCCGACTTAGTTTTTTTTGAATGGAACTATTTTCTTCCCGGATGGTTGAAGTTGGGGAATCTCCGTCACGACTGAGTATCGTGGGATCCGGAAATCGAGAACAATGCAAAACCATGGACTCGGACTAGACTCGGAGATGAACTGTGGAACTCGGATGGTGGCGGAGATGAGTCCGTGGAACCTCGGACCGTTGAGATGAATCGTAACGGACTGGGATAATGTTGGTGGACTTGGTAATGGGCGATATGTGGTGGGATATGGATTCGGATTGGCTGAAAGTGGTGGTGTAAAGTACCATTTAAAGCTCTAAAAATACGCCAAACAGAACAATGCACTAATTCAACTATGCAAGCAATGAATAGTGTGAAGGCTGATCGCTTGGATAAAGGATGAATGCATCTAACTTTGTGGCTTTCATGGACTCAGTATGAATGATGACTGCAATAGTTATGAATATTGTATTCGATGCGAGGTTCACTTGTCGCTAGAATCATTCCAGCACTGTCGTAATGTTACATTCACTCCAAGCTAGGCCCTTCATGGCTAAGAAAAAATTATCTTTAGGCAGCATCATATTCTCATGAACATTAGAACATCCCAAGATAAGTACGTAATTTAATTGAGCACGAGCTCAGTAATTGGTCCAGTATGTATAGCAGCAGGGGCTGTGGGTGTAACAATGGTATTGATGTCCTCATCAGAAACCCCTTCATGCCTTGACTTACCTATTTATGATGAATATGATGATGAGCATGTTGAGTTGCCTAGTTATGATGCTATGATTCATAGGATATCATGTGAAAATTCTATTGGTCACTTCATGTTTGACAATCCATTGAACTTGTCATATGCTATGAGTGAGATCTCCCATATTGCATCATTTCAATCTCAACATAGTAACTATGCATGCCCCATTAAAATCAATCCCATTTGCACTTATGGCATAGATGACGAGATGATGGTCATTGGCTTTTGTTTTTCATGTGATGATATTGCCATGCTTCCTGATGAGGACATCAATACAATTGTTACACCCACAGCCCGCGCTATACATACCGACTAATTACTAGAGTCACAAGACGCCAACTAAATTACTGTACTTTCGCTTTTGGTAATGATTCTAATGTTCATGAGAATATGATGCGCTTAAATTGGATACATTTGTTTTGCTTACAAATGAAGGGCCTAGCTTGGAGAAGGATGAACATTGGAGCAAGAACAAGCATGGAGATGATGGCATGCAAGGGGGACAAGAATGGAGTTACAAGTGATGATTTCAGGACTTTGAAGCCATCATAATGAGTGCATGAAGCCTTGGACGAAATATACAAGATGCCACTTCATAAATTCGCCCAGAGGCTATTCTAGGTGTCAGCACACCTTATTATTGGGCCAGCCCATGTAATTTCGAAATACATTAGTATAGGCTATTTTTAGAGTCCAGATGTGTGGGAACAAGAGATAGGGTTAGTTTCGACCCTCCACCAAGGGCCACGAAATTCACCCCTCTTCCTCTATATATACAGCCCTTAGGGCACCGCAGACTTTGGGTTTTGTTTAGATCAAAAGTTCGCCATAGCTGCAACTTCACGATTTGCTTGTGTTCAACGACTGCATAAAAGCGCCACGTAACCCCACCTTGATCAATAAAGCTTTCATCTTATATTCGCAATATCCAGATTGCAATCTCGCTTTTGCTTGTTCTTCGCTTGCTCGCAGGAAATAGACCTCGTGGTCGTTGATCGGTTCGCGTGGTCAATAACCTCCTGAGTTGGTTTAGCGACATAAGGCGACGCCCTCGCGACGCAGTAGTCGGATCGCCAAAGTCGACTTCCACCAAAGCGTAAATCCACCATCTCATCGAAAGACGGACACCTTTGCCTCTATCAAGTGGTATCAGATTTCCGTGTTGCTCGGTGAGATTTTACAGCTTTTCGAGTTTAGATCGAGTCTGTTCTTCATACCTACAATCTCACTAAAAAGCCAAAAAAAATTAGGTTAGGTCATCATATCCAACCAATCTGAGCCTTTGCATAATCTTTTCTCAGATTATGTTGTTGAATTTGCGTTGCATCGCCGTGTCTAGTTGCTGGTCTTAGAGTCTAGTCTTTAGAGTTTCGAAGTTCGTCATAAGTTGTCACGACGCCGCACCATCATCATCGCCTGCCATCTACCACCACCGCTATCCGCCACCACTTCAATCTTATCGATATACCACCACCGCTATATACCACCACCGCCATATACCACCACCGCTGCTATATACCACCACCATATATCCACCACCAATCCGAGTTCCTTGCATATTAGGTTTGTTTTCGTGATCCATCTAGTTTTCCGATTCGTGTTTCTTGTCCGAGTAGGTTTCGATTCCAGCAATCTTTTGTCGTCAGAGAAGAGGTTGGTTTTCCAAAATTCTGAAACCACTCCGCTTAGGCCCAAAATTTTCCAAAACGCACGGACAAAAAAATTTCGCTATCCTATTTTTAGGTGTTTTAAGCCGCATCGAGACAGTCCCCTTATAGAAAGTTTTTTGACCCGCTTCAGCTTTTTGGGTCCGCGCAAAAAAAAAATTTGGGCTAAAAAATTTCGGCCCATCCCGCTGCTTGACTTGGGAAGAGTTTTGAGACACTCGCCATTATAGTGATTTTTCGCAAAAAAAGAGCAGCGCAAAAAAAAAGAGCAAAAAAAAAGAGGAGCGAAAAAAATTCCAGAGTGTGCTTTTCCCTTGTTTACGGCAGCGCCGTGATTTTGTTAGTGTTCTAAGCTCGCCTCTAGCACGGTCAGCCTAGGACCAGCAAGACATCTGCTGAGCGCTTATTCAACTTTTGCATCTCTCGAATTGATTATTGCGATCTTTTTGCTACCATATTATCAGCCTTCCCAGCTCCACATACATCTACGCGTATGCTTGATTCTCCTCGTAATCGCTATAGCCAAGCTTTGAGAGTTTTGACTACAACGTTGCATCATCACCGCTCGCTGGTAAGAACTGGTAACAATTTGAGATTTGCTTGACGGATTTGTGACCGCCACCACACCACCACCACCACTTCCTAGTAGTCTCAGAGGATCATATTCTTGTGTGTTTCTATTGTCGCTAACCATGGCAGGATCACTGTTAGACTGATTGGGAGAACTCGATGAACAAACAGCTACATGATAAGTTTCAGAAATGATGATTGGACAGTGCAAGACGTGCTAAACAGATTTGACGAGGCCATGGAGAAGATAGATGGCATTGAGAAGACGCTTGAAACAAAGCTTGATAGCAAGTTTGATGAATTGCTCGCTTTTCCACAACCACCGCCGCTGCACCTATCGCACCTCTCGAACGACAACAACTACGCCCTTCCGAATCAGTATGGACGAGCTCAGCGGTTCCTATTGAGCCAGACAAAATTTCGTGCCGCTGCATCGCTGTTGGTGCTTTTTGGCCTCCATCTGCTGGTGGTACCGAGGAGGATGATGAGTATGTGGGCGATTATGAGGATGAGGTTGATCAACATCGTAACTACCGGCAACCACCAGCACCACAACCACCAGTGTCGCCCACATACAAATAATGGCAATATTAGGCTCCCTCAGTACGAGATCATGACCATCTCCTAAACTGAAATTGAATATTCCACCATTTGAGGGTAGATATGTTCCTGATATATATCTTACTTGGGAGTTAGAAACTGAACAACGATTTACATGTTTACAATATCCCGAGGAGAGACGGTTCCTGCTGCTGTTTGTGCTTTCACTAGCTTTGCATGTGTTTGGTGGTCTCAACATTGTAGATTATATCCTGTTCCAGCTACTTGGGCTGCTTTGAAAACTGCTATGCGATGCTGGTTCCACCATATTATCAAGGTGAATTACTTCAAAATTGCAGCGCTTAAGACAAGGAAAAACTCAGAGAAGAATATTATCGTGAATTACAAACCGCTTGATTAGATGTGGTATTGTTGAGGAGAATGAAGCTATGCTTGCACGCTCGGGTGGATTAAATAGAGAGATTCAGACCATTCTAGACTATAAGGATTATAATAATATCACTGCTTATTCCATCTTGCTTGTAAAGCTGAACGTGAAGTGCAGGATCGATGCATTAGCGCCGCACTAACTTTTCTCGCAGTCGACCTTCATCATGGACACCACGCATCTCTACTTCCACCGCACTATCACCTCCTTCGTGCCACCTCCAACCGTGATACAAGAAAGCAGGCACAACCACCACTATCTCGCCAAGAGCACACCCTGGCCTGCACAAAGCTCTTCTTCTTCCATGGCGCCAATAGGGCACACAAGTGATATTATTTGTCGTCAGTAAGGGAAGAGGACATTTTACAGAGAATGCAAATCTCAGCATGTGATGATTGCTACTGAGGATGGTGGGTATGAGTCCGCTTAGTGACTATGATGAGGAGACTTTAGCTCTTATTACACATGAGGAACATGGTGGAGATGATTCTGATCATGAGACACAATACATGGCTGCTCAAGATGCCGACATGTATGAATGTTTAGTTGCTCAACGTGTTTTGAGGTGCAGGTTACACAAGCTGAGCAAAATCAGAGGCATAATTTGTTCCATACAAAGGAGTTGTGAAGGAACGTTCTATTCAGGCCATCATAGATGGAGGGAGCTGCAACAACTTGGCTAGCATGGAGATGGTGGAGAAGCTATCTTCACCACAAGACCACATCCACATCCTTACTACATCCAATGGTTCAACAACAGTGCAAGGTTAAGGTAACACGCATCGCTCGTGTGCATTTTAGTATCTCTACATATGCTGATTATGTTGATTGTGATGTGGTACCTATGCAAGCATATTCCTTATTACTTGGTAGACCATGGCAATTTGATAAAAATCTGACACCATGGTAGAAACAATCAAGATACTCTTGTTCATAGGATAAAATATTACTTTGCTTCCTATGACTCCGATTCCATTTTGAAAGATGATATTAATAGAGCTAATAAAGCAAAACAGAGAAAAATAAGAGTGAAAATCAGATTGTGGAAAGAATTTGAGCAACACATGAAGCCTAATAATAAACCATCTATCGTTGCTTCTGAAATTAAATTGAAAAGTGCATGTTTACTTGCCACCAAATCTGATATTGATGAGCTAGATTTTAGCAAATCTGTTTGCTATGCTTTTGTGTGCAAAGAGGCATTATTTTCATTCGAGGACGTTTCCTTTGCCCCTGCTGTCACTAACATTTTGCAGAGTTCGCCGACGCCTTTCCACAAGACATGCCACCGATTACCACCTATTCGAGGGATTGAGCATCAAATTGACTTAATTCCCGTGCATCATTACCCAACCATGCACCATACCGCACTAATCCAGAGGAGACGAAGGAGATTATGCGTCAAGTAGTGAGCTGCTCGACAAAGGTTATATACTAATCCCTTAGTCCTTGTGCTGTTCCTATTATTCTAGTGCCGAAATAGGATGGTACATCACGATGTGTGTTGATTGTAGAGGCATTAATAATATTACTATTCGTTATCGCCACCCTATTCCTAGGCTAGATGATATGCTTGATGAATTGAGTGGCTCTACAATATTCTCCAAAGTTGATTTATGAGTGGATACCATCAAATTCAGATAAAATTGGGAGATGAATGGAAAACAGCATTTAAAACTAAGTTTGGATTATATGAGTGGTTAGTCATGCCTTTTGGGTTAACTAATGCACCTAGTACTTTCATGAGATTAATGAACGAAGTTTTACGTGTTTTCATTGGACGATTTGTGGTAGTCTATTTTGATGATATACGATTTATAGCAAATCTTTGGAAGAACATTTGGAACATTTACGTGTTTTTAATGCTCTACGTGATGCACGCTTGTTTGGTAACCTTGGGAAGTGCACTTTTGCAACCGATCGAGTATCTTTTCTTGGCTATGTTGTTACTCCACAGGAATTGAAGTTGATAAAGCCAAGATTGAAGCTATTGAGAGTTGGCCGCAGCCTAAAACGGTCACACAAGTGAGGAGTTTCTTGGCCTCGCTGGTTTCTATAGCGTTGTGAGAGATTTCAGCACCATTGCTGCACCTCTCAATGAGCTTACAAAGAAGGATGTGCTTTGTTTGGGGTACCGACAGAAGAAGCCTTCACGGTATTGAAAGATAAGTTGACACATGCTCCTTTACTCCAACTTCCTGATTTTAATAAGACTTTTGAGCTTGAATGTGATGCTAGTGGAATTGGATTAGAGGTGTGTTATTACAAGATGGCAAACCTGTTGCATACTTTTCTAAAAATTGAGGGCCTAGTCTTAATTACTCTACTTATGATAAAGAATTATATGCTCTTGTTCGACTTTAGAAACATGGCAACATTATTTATGGCCCAAAGAATTTGTTATAAATTTGATCATGAATCTTTGAAACATATTAAAAGTCAAGCTAAACTGAATCGAGACATGCCAAATGGGTTGAATTCATTGAGACTTTCCTTATGTCATTAAACACAAGAAGGGTAAAGAAAATGTTATTGTCGATGCATTGTCTCGCCGCCATACTATGCTTTCACAACTTGACTTCAAAATATTTGGTTTGGAGACCATCAAAGATCAATATGTGTATGATGCTGATTTTAAAGATGTATTGCAGAATTGTAAAGAAGGAAGAACATGGAACAAGTTTGTCGTTAATGATGGATTTGTGTTCGTCTAACAAGCTATGCATTCCAGCTAGCTGCTCGCTTTGTTGTTGCAGGAGGCGATGGAGGAGGACTAATGGGACACTTTGGCATGAAGAAGACGGAGGACGATTGCTACACATTTCTTTTGGCCAAAGATGAGACGGATGTTGAGCGTTTTATTGCTCGCTGCACTACATGTCAAAAAGCTAAGTCACGACTCAATCCTCATGGTTTATATATGCCTTTGCCTGCACTCTAGTGTTCCTTGGGAGGATATATCTATGGACTTTGTTTTAGGTTTACCTAGAACAAAGAAGGGAGGGATAGCATATTTGTTGTCGTGATAGATTCTCAAAATGGCACACTTTATACCATGTCATAAAAGCGATGATGCGCTAATGTTGCTTTTTTGTTCTTTCGTGAAATTATTCGCTTGCATGGTGTGCCAAATACTATTGTTTCAGATCGTGATACTAAATTTCTTAGCCACTTTTGGAGATGTTTATGGGCTGTTGGGGACTAAACTGCTTTTAGTACTACTTGTCACCCCCAAACCGATGGACAAACCAAGTAGTCAATAGAACATTGTCTACTATGCTTAGGGCTGTTCTAAAGAATAATAAGAAAATGTGGGAGGAATGCTTGCCTCATATTGAATTTGCTTATAATCGCTCATTGCATTCTACTACTAAGATGTGCCCTTTGAAGTTGTATATGGTTTCCTACCCGGCACCTATTGATTTGTTGCCTCTTCCATCTTCGGAGAAGGTTAATTTTGATGCTAAAGAACGCTGAATTGATTTTACAAATGCATGAGTTAACTAAGGAAAACATTGAGCGATGAATGCTAAATATAAACTTGTCGGAGATAAGGGTAGAAAACATGTTGTGTTTGCACCGGAGATCTTGTTTGGTTACATTTATGTAAGGATAGATTTCGATTTGTGCAAATCAAAGCTAATGCCACGCTGCTGGTCCCTTTAAGGTGTTGGAGAAAGTAAATGATAATGCATATAAACTTGAGCTGCCTACAGATTTTGGGGTTAGTCCCACTTTTAACATTGCAGATTTGAAGCCATATTTGGGTGAGGAAGATGAACTTCCGCTGAGGACGACTTCATTTCAAGAAGGGAGGATGATGAGGACATCAATACAATTGTTACACCCACAGCCCCGCTGCTATACATATCGACCAATTACTAGAGCTCACAAGACGCCAACTAAATTACTGTGTACTTTCGCTTGGTA
>JAHHZJ010006114.1:0-13131 GCA_021437245.1 Aegilops speltoides | reverse complement strand
GTCATCCCCCACCACGACCCCGCCCCAAGAAGGCAAACTCTCCCCATCACTAGTAATGGGGCTCCAAGCTAGTATCCGCTAGGTACTCAATAATGCCCTTTCCCATATAAGGGTAGAGTGGTGGCATGGGTTAATAACGGTAACTACCAATCCGTTTTGAAAACAACACACCCTTTGCTTGGCACCCACCGTCATCAAGTGGTCACCCATCTCATCATCTCCCCGGGCATAAGTGGCACCGCGGTTTTAAAAGACTTTGAAAATATTGTGTCTCCATCACCATGCACAAACCCATCCCATTCAGTAGCACCTACATTAGCATCCTATCTACTCCCACCGCATAACCCTCATAAGAAGGTAGGGCCATGCACAATGCAAGTATCAACGAGGAAGTAATCGTGGCAACCAACCCACGTGGTTCACCATCTCATCATGATTCCGATGCATCAATAATAAAGAGCTAAAAATGACATGCATATAAAGGTATCATAGTCATGGTCAAGGGCTGCTTGCCTTGGTTGGCTTGATCTTCAAAGTCTTCAGGCCTGCTCCTCCTTCTTCCTCAGCCACCTCACAACACGGGATCTAACGCCGCAAGAAAACAACGGAAAATAAGACAATAATAAAAACAGAAAAGTCAAAGTGCTCACAAAAATGTCAACTTATTTTTGTAAAATACTAGGAGGAAGGCTAGGAAGGGGACCACTTTTGGTTTTGGTTCTGGAGCAGCAAAATAGGAGTTAGGGATTTTCAAAGGCTTATTTAAATGCTAAAAACCACATTTAAATATTTACAGAGAATAAAAGGTGGTTGGATTTGAATGAAAGTTGCACCATTAAATAGGTTGCAATATTCTAGGAATTTAGAAATTGGAATCAATGCATTTGGATTAATATTCTGTCCTGTGGAATTTTTGGAAATATTACAGAAAAGGAAAAAGAAAAACGGCGCTGTGCCACTGGGCCAGAGAGGCCACAGCAGCGGCAGGCCCAGGGAAGAACCAGCCCACGCGCCGCCCGTCAAGGCGAAAGGCTGAATCGCCTTCACCCCGGATTGGTGAGGCGCCAAGCGTTTAAACCTAACGGTGGATCCCACCGCGCGTGAGGGCGACGGCGCCCCACGGCGGCCGCCGCTACCTCCGCCGAGGAGATGGCGAGTCGCCGCAGCGATAAGGCACGGGAAGGTATCGGAGGCTACCGCTGGACTCAGGGGCGAGTCGCGGTTCGGTGGTGGTGGAACGGTGCCGGAGTGGCTCCTGCCGCCGAGGTCCCGCGGTGGAGGCGCCGGACGCGGTGGCTCCAGCGGTTCCGGGCAAAACAAGGGGAAACGATGGGGAAAGAATCATTGGCGCCGGGTTCCGACGAGAGAGTGGGCGGAGAAGGCTGACGCGGACGCCGACGAGCCGAGGCGGCGGAGCTCGAGCCGATCTCGAGCTGGGTGGTTCGAGAGGAAGGAGGGGGGAGGCCGATTGGGTGTGGAGGAGCGACAGGAGGAAGAGAGAGACTGGGGCGCCTTATAGGCGGCGCGGTTCACCGTGAGGCGGGCCTACGGCGCCAGGATCGGCCTGGAGGCCGTGGAGAGGGTTGAGCTGTCCACGGTGCTCGGGGGATGGAGAGGGCGCCAGGAGAAGGAGAGAGGGGGAGGGTTCGCGCCGCTGGAGGCGGCCATTGGCCGAGCCGGGCGGGCGCACGCGCTGCAGGAGGGAGAGAGAGGGAGACAATGGGGATCTGACGGGGCGGTCGCAACGCCGAGACACATCAACGGCGCGAGGGGAGGCACGAGGCGGTCGGGAGGCGGGTGTCAACGGTCGGCCTGGGCAGGCCCAGGCGATTTGGCCAAGATCCCGGTTTTTTCCCGGCCCCTTTTTCTCGTCTGGAAGCTACAAAGGGGGCAAAGCTAGGAAAGGGCCTTGGATGCCTGGGGTGGAGGAGAGAGGGGTGGAGAGAGAGAGGAAATTTCCAGAGGACAACTTGATTCTTCCCACCTTGCTTCCGGAGAAAAGCATCTAAGGAAGGGGGAGTGAGGAGGGTTGTGGCAAAAAGATGAACTCAAGGAGATTTGTGAAAGTGGCCAAAATAGGCATTTAGTATTTTGCCGAAGGTGTTTGATGGAGTTTTGGATAAGCTAATGACTTCCACCGCCAGATACTCCATGGGGTGAAATGGACATATTTAGGGCCTTCCACCCATTTAGAGCTTATTTGGAAAAGTTGCCAATGCAACTCTTGCAAACCCTAGAAATGGGCAGAAATGGATTTGTGTAGATCCAAAGGGAGATCTTTTCCTTGATGTACCACTTGGTGTGGTAGCCTATTTGGTCACATGATCGGCTCACCAAAGTTGGGGTCTTGGAGAAAAGTTGGTAGGCAAAGTGGTTCAAACTTGATTCGGTCGGAGGGTTTTGAGGCACTTTGACCAAGATTTCTTTCTCCAACCTGTGCCATTTGGTCCAGATGCATCATTAGACCAATGAAGATGTCCACCAAGTTTGAGCACATTTGGACATACTTGGCAATGTAAAGTTGATCAAACTTCGAATGGAAAATAGTTTTGAGGGGTTTTGATGGTGTTATCTTGTTCTCCAAGTCCGAGGCTTAGCAAGGTCATCTAATATGTCATATGTGACATGATAGAATTTTTCTGGAATTTTGGAGAATATTTTTGTAAATATTTCAAAAGCTTGAAATATCCGAAAGGGTTTTAGAGGGATTTGACCAATATTTTGAACATGACCAGTGTTGAAACTCTTATATATGGACAATATATGTCCTATGAGTTTCCTAAATTTTGTCAAATATTTTTGAAACAAAAGTAATTTTTTCCTATTAAAGACCATTTCGCCTTAAGAAAAGCTTTTAAATAAAATAGAACAACAACTTTTAAAATTATATTTTGTGGTTCCTGGCATCCTATATCTAATAGGAGTCAAATATATTTTTGAAAGATTTTTACTGCCTTAATCAAGTATTTGCAAAGCAAACCTCAATTCGGGGTTTTTGGAAAACTAATTTTAGAAAATACTTTCCGCCAATTTATTTTTGTAAGAAAATCCTATATTGCACTATACACATGGCATGGCCATTGGTCGAGCTTGGGGTAAGGAGATGGAATAGAGGGTAGAGTAGTTGACTTCAAGGAGCACTTGAAAAGAAACACGAGAGAAAACCAACTCCAAATAAAAGCCAAATAATGCAAAAGTTTTTGTTGGTCCAAATTTTCATGCTTTATTAATGAAAATGAAATGTTACAAAATGCAGGTGTGACAGACTCCTCTTACAAGAATCTCGTCCCCGAGATTCCTAAACTAGGCTTAAAAGAGATACGGAAATTCGGATCTAAGGTAGTCTTCACGCCCCAAGTTGCTTCGCTTCGTGTGATTGCTCCATTGGACCTTGAAGTACTTGATGGTGCGGTGAAAGGCCGCTCGCCTCATCCGTAATGCGATGGGCCGCCACGATAAGTCAAATCAGGTTGAAGATCAATGGCTTGGTGATTGACGCCCTTGTAGAGGTCGGGCTTGTCCGGAACTTGGAGACACTTCCGAGTTGTGACACGTGGAACACGCCAGCAATCGAAAGTTCGTGGAAGTTCCAACGGTAAGCCCTTCCCGCCGCTGATCTTGAAGGGGCTAATGTATCTCGGAGCGAGCCCTTTGACATGGAAGCGCCTGGCTCTTTTGAGAGGGGTGACCGGAGATAGACATGGTCTCCAACTCGAAGTTTATGTCTCGCGACGTGAGTCCGCGATAGCTCTTCTCGCTTTGACTTGGCAGATTTCAGACACTTCTAACATGCTGGACTTGCTCTTCCGCTTCACGGGATATCAGGCCCAAAGACAAGTCCTTCTCCGCCTCCACCGTTGAGGGGTTACGACACTTCCGCCCAGATAACACTTCAAATGGTGCCATCTCAAGGCTGGCCGATAACTGCTGTTGTAAGAGAACTCGGCAAAAGGGAGGCAATCTTCCCACTTAGCTCCATAAGCTAAGACACAGGCTCGAGCATGTCTTCGAGTATTTGATTCACTTGCTTGGCCTGACCTCCGGCTTGGGGTGGAAAGCAAGGTCAAGGACAACTTGGTCCCCATGGCCTCCTGGAATTTCTTCCAAAACCTTGAGGTGAACTGGGTTCCTCGATCCGACACAATCTCCTTGGGAACACCATGAAGGCTCACAACCGTTGATGTAGAGATGCTAACTGTTCCCTTGTAGGTCGCCTTGACAGAATGAAGTGGGCCACCTTGGTCAAATGGTCAACAATGACCCATATTGAGTCATGTCCCTTGCTTGACCTGGGTAAACCGGTGATGAAGTCCATCCCACTTTGTCCCACTTCCATTCAGGCACCTTGAGGGGTTGCAACAATCCAGGGTCGCCGATGCTCACTTTGACTCTTGGCATACGCCGATTTTGCAACATAGGTGGCAATCTCCTTTTCATCCCGTACACCAAAATCTTTCCTTCGTGTCTTGATACATCTTGGTGCTCTGTGGTGGATGGAATATGGGCTGTCATGAGCTTCTTGCAAGATTAGGTTCTTGAGCTCACCCTTGTTGGGCACGCAGATGCGATTCCCAAACCACACAATTCCTTCCTCATCCTCTCGAGAACTCGAGGCTTTGCCGCTTTGATCTTCCTCTTGATGCCTTCAATGCCTCATGCCCCTTCCGAGCTTTCTTGATATCATCCTTCAAGGTAGGCTTAACTTCGAGGTTGGCCAAGAATCGGTGCAACCAGTTCCAACCAAGCTTTCAAGTTCTTCATACAACGCGGTAGCTTGTGCTTTAGCATAGCATTCAAGGAGCAAGCCTTCCCGCTCAACGCTCTCCTACCACATTAGCCTTTGCAGGTGGTATTGAACACCGAGGTCATAATCCTTTATCAACTCCAGCCATCTTCTCTCCTCATGTTCAATTCCCTTTGAGTGAAAATATACTTCAGACTTTGTGATCCGTTATATCTCACATTGCTTCCCCAAGAGGTAATGTCGCCAAGTCTTCGTGGCATGAACCATCGCTGCTAGCTCGAGGTCGTGAGTAGATAGTTCTCTTCGTGAGGTCGAGTTGCCTTGAAAGGTAGGCTACGACTCGCTTCTTGCATCGTAAACTCCCATCCGATTCTTGACGATCACAATATATCACAAACCCTTGTGTATATCCGTGTGGCCGTAATCGGCAGTGGTTAGCCTCTTCTTTAGCTCCCGAAGCCTTCTTCGCACTTTCGGCCCATTCGAACTTCTTGTCCTTCTTCAAGAGCTGAGTCATGGGTCGGGCAATGGTCGAGAATCCTTCAACGAATTGGTAATACCCTCGAGTCCGAGGAAGCTTCGACTTCCTTCACATTGCTCGGGATTGCCATTCACCACGGCTTCAATCTTAGGGTCAACTGACAATCCTCTTCGTAGAACATGACCCAAATCCAACTTCACGCAGCCGAATTCACACTTGCTGAACTTGGCATAAGCTGGTGCTCTCAAGCTTGTCTAGGACCATCCTCAAGTGTTGCTCGGGTCTTCTTCCGACTTCGAGAAGAGAAGGATGTCATCAATGAAGACAACGACAAACTTGTCCAAATATTCCATGAAGACCTTATTCATGAGATACATGTAGTAAGTGGGCATTGGTCAATCCAAAGGACATGACCCGCATTCATACAGCCATATCCGTTACGAATGTCGCCTTCGAATATCTTGGGGTCTGGTCTTCGTGGTAGTACCCAGATCCGAGGTCGATCTTGGAGAACACCTTGGCCCCATTGAGTTGATCAAACAGATCTTCAATCTTGGGGAGTGGGTACTTGTTCTTGATTGTAACCTCATTGAGGGAGTGGTAGTCAATGCAAAGCGGATGGTACCGCCTTCTTTGCCACAAATGAACAGTGATCCCTAAGGGGAGGCACTAGGCGGATAAATCCTTCCTCAATGCTTCTTCCACTGCTTCTTCAATTCGCTAACTCCTCCGATCCCATTCTATAAGGCTTTATAGATGGGTCCTGCCCGGTATGAGCTCGATGATGAACTCAATGTCCCGATCAGAGGCATTCCGTAGCTCATCAGAAAAACATCGGATACTCGATACTATCAAGACTTGTTCCAATCCAACTTCACCGCAATTGACTTGGTTGGCTTGAGCAGAGGAGGATTGAGGCAAACTTGACTTCACTCTCGTCATTGGTCATAGTGACCGTCCGTTGGCAATCAATCAAGCCTTGGTGCTTGCTGAGCCAATTCATTCCCAAGATCACATCCAAGCCTTGTGATTTTAGGATGATAAGGTCTGCTAGGAAGTCACCCTAATGGTAATCCCACTCCTTTACATCCTATCTTGGCTCTCATCTCTCCCGGGTTTGTACCACCATAGGGTTATTCAGGGTGTAGGGTCATGCCACTTTTTAATGCAAAACTTTGGGTGACAAAAGAATGTGTGGCTCCGAATCAAACAAAATAGTTATGGTGCTGAGTTGACAAGGAACGCATCCAGACGACGTCCGGTCTTCGGCTTCTTCCGCTGGACATGATTCACACGACCCCGCCATTGTTAAGTTACCGGGAGCTTGGTTCTCGGTGGCAATCCAAGGCCTTGTCCTGGTTCTCGGATTGGGGCGCGGCCGGGCTTGTTGGGGCAATTCTTGAGTAATGCCCCGCTGTCCACATCCAAACAAGTGACTTGGTTGGGGACGACGCCTTGCCAAAGATTGTTATTGGGGTTGTTTGGTGGCCGTTTATACCGAGGTGGATAGGTGGGGGGGAGCTCTTGGTTGCCGATAGGTTGGCTTGACGGGTTTCGCCCGGCAGGCTTCTTGCCGGAGCTACCCTTGCCGATCATCTTGCGCTTACGAGTTCATCCAAGGCACGCCCTTGTCCTCAAGCATGAGTGCCTTGTTCACCGTAGAAAGGTTCACACACAACAAACGAACCGCAGAGTCTTTAAGGTTCCGGGAAGCGCCCCTTGGCAAGATCGGTACATCCTCGGGGCATACCTTGAGAGAACACCGAACTTCGCATGTACTCCTTGACGGTGCACTACCTTGCTTCGGGCTCGAACTCACGCTTTTGATGGCCATGATTCCAGAGGGAATGTGGGCCTTGGGAATTTGCTTGAAGGTGTCCCAAGTGATGTCTTGCTCAACATGCATAGCCTTGAATCCATCCCACCAAGCTCCGTCCCCCGAGACGGGCAGAACGCCACTTTATCACGGTCCTCGGCATCCGACTAGTGCCAGCAGATCCTCAATGGTGGGACCTCCCCGATCCGGGGTTCCAGCCTCGGAAAGTGGGTGGTTGGCTTTTGAACTCCACCAGTGGAACGCCCATGGCATGTCCCGGGCCGGGCGGTTGACCGAGCAATCATCCGAGGGCTGCAGTGTTGGCTTGGCGCCTCTCAAAGGCTTGGAGAAGCTGAGCCAATCCATGCTTGGAGGGGTGGTGGTGGAGTCTGCCTGGGCTTGGTCCTGGCTGGTTCGCCTCAAGAACCTCCGGCCTTGCGGCTGGGTAGAGGTACCAAGATGTTACAACAGCATCCTGTTGGAGCGGTCAAGGTCTCATGATTGGGAAAACAATGAGGGAAAACAGATAGATGGAATGCCTAGTAAGGGGTGGTGTGACACAAATTGGTTAAACAAAGGCCGAAGGCCAAACTCATGCATTAAAACCAAATGGGGAATGTAGTTAAAGTTCCAAGGAAAGTACGACTTCATAAAGCAAGTTGAAGCAACCAACATAACATGGTTTCATAAGAACCATTACAAGGACTCGACTTTAAAGGGGTACACGACCTATCCTACCATAGGCTACGAGCTAGCCTATCCTAGTCCCGAACGGAGTCTAAGTGGTGGAATGCTGTCGGGTATTCGCCCCCGGTCTTCCTCCTCATCTTCATCTGCTTGGTCTCCCCATCGCTTGAGGAAGGGGGAGTGAAGGAGTAACACGGCGCTGCTTTGCTGGTGGCGCCTTGAAGAGGTTGGGTACTCCTTTGCCATACGGCGGGCTGAGGTGATCCTTGGCAGGGCGACCGGGGGGCGCCCCCTGAAGGCCGGGCTGTCCGGGGTGCTCCATCCTTCTTGATCCGTGCCTTCATCTAACTATGGGAGGAGCTCCTTGGTCTCCGGGAGTTCCTTCCGTCGCCGACTCCGAGGCTGTGTTGGCCGATCGCACACAAATGGAGGTCCGAAGCGGAGAAAAGTCCTCGCCCAAGGGTGGTGCGGCGCGCTTCGCCATCACCTTCCTTACGATAAGGCAGGTAACGAGTGGTGGCTCTCGCCATCTCCGGGAGATCCCGAGGCGGCCGCTTTGAGGGCAGCAGCCCACGGCGAAGGTGCCATCCGGGTCCTCAAAGAACCAGTGGGGCATTCGCCTCACGACTACCTCCACGTGATACTCCTTCTTGGTGCCGACCATGCTCGTGGTAGGAGAAGGTGGGGACTGAGTGAATGGCACTTCCCGAGGCTATCCTCAAGAAGCACGGAAACCCAGGGTCGAAGTCCCGCACGGGGCCATCTACAAAAGTGGAAGGAAGGGTCAATAAAGGAATGTGACCGTTTGGGATACTAACATAAACATAGGATATGGGTAACTGGGGATAGTCTCGCCTAACTAACGCCATGCTAACTAAGGCTTTCAGATGGCTCGATATCGGGGACCCCGACCCAAGTCGTGATCACAATGCACGTACAGGATCCTGTGGATCAATGCTCACCAACACACAAGCTGAATAACAAGAGTCTTACATCCATACATACCGCTTACAAAATAGTGACCAATTGGTCAAGTCTTACATCGATAAAGCCTTAAGGGCTGAACATCAAATGAAACATAGCAGCGAAAACGCCCGATAAGTAGAACCCATGCCATCCGCCAACCCTGCATTCCGACCGGGAAAACGCCCTAGTTCGCATGATCGCCTCCAAAGAACTCTCCCAACTCCGGTTCTTCCATGGGTCAATTAAATAACCGGCAAGCCAATGAGTACTTTGAATGTACTAAGCAACCCATGATTTGGTTCAAGGTAAAGAATGCATGACATAGGTAAAGTTTTGCATAAAGCTAGTTTTGAGTGCAAGGACATGTTCAACATCCTATAAAGCATGCATCAAGAGAATTCAAGTAACCATAAGAACTGGTCACGATATCAACATAAATAGAATGGGCACCAACCCATTTATCATAAAAGAGGGGCACCAACCCATCTCATTCGTTCAAGTCCTCCGACTTGATCCAAGACAACACCATCATCTCCACACCCGGTTTGAAAACAAGTGGACGAGCCCAAGAGGGTTACCCAATGCCATCCGTGGACACGGCTATTCAATAGTTTTACACTGCAGAGGTTGCACACTTTACCCACTAGATCCGGGAACTTCCGTGTATCCAGACCGTACCTCAAGTACCCGTAAGCCCGATCACTACCTTCCCTAGACGACACTAACATGGAGTCCACTGATTGGCAAGAACCCCCGTGCCCAACATTTCACATAAATTGTCGTGGAGCCTTGCTCCCATTTCATCACAAACCACCGCACGGGTACCAACTGTGTCCGGCCCCATAAAGATGGTCATGGCCCCCCCGCACACCTTCGCCCCAAGAGAGAGCACCAACTCCCCCATCACTAGTAATGCGGGCTCCAAGCTAGTATCCGTAGGCCAATAATGCCCTTTCCCATATAAGGGTAGAGTGGTCGCATGTGGTTGGAAAACCAACTCCACCAATCCGCTTTGAAAACAACACACCCTTTGCTTGGCACACCACTTCGCCATCAAGTGGTCACCCATCTCATCATCTCCCGGCATAAGTGGCACCCCGGGTTTTAAAAGACTTTGAAAATATTTGTCTCCATCACCATGCACAAACCCATCCCATTTAGCACCTTCATTAGCATCCTATCTACTCCCACCGCATAACCTCATAAGAAGGTAGGGCCATGCACAATGCAAGTATCAACGAGGAAGTAATCGGGCAACCAACCCACGTGGTTCACCATCTCATCATGATTCCGGCATCAATAATAAAGAGCTAAAATGACATGCATATAAAGGTATCATAGTCATGGTCAAAGGGTGCTTGCCTTGGTTGGCTTGATCTTCAAAGTCTTCAGCCCTTCTCCTTCTTCCTCAGCTACCTCAAAACGGGATCTAACGCCGCAAGGAAACAACGGAAAATAAGACAATAATAAAACAGAAAAGTCAAAGTGCTCAAAAATGTCAACTTATTTTTGTAAAATACTAGGAGGAAGGCTAGAAGGGACCACTTTTGGTTTTGGTTCCGAGCAGCAAAATAGGAGTTAGGGATTTTCAAAGGCTTATTTAAATGCTAAAACCACATTTAAATATTTATAGAGAAAAAAGGTGGTTGATTTGAATGAAAGTTGCACCATTAAATAGGTTGCAATATTCTAGGAATTTAGAAATTGGAATCAATGCATTTGGATTAATATTCTGTCTCGTGGAATTTTTGGAAATATTACGAAAAGGAAAAGAAAACGGCACTGTGCACATCGGGCCGAGAGGCCACAGCAGCAGGCAGCCAGGGAAGAACCAGCCACGCGCCGCCACGTCAAGGCGAAGGCTGAATACGCCTTCACCGACGGCGGATCGGTAAGGCCACAGACGCTTTAAACTCGACGGTGGATCCCACCCCGTAGTGAGGCGACGGGCGGCCCACGGCCGCCGTCACCTCCGCCGAGGCGACGGCGAGCTCGACGGCGGTGATACAGGCACGGAAGGATGCGGAGGCTACGCTTGACTCAGGGGCGAGTCGCGGTTCGGTGGTGGTTGAGACGGTCACGAGTGGCTCGCTCGCGGCGACGAGGTCCCGGGCGGAGGCGCGGCGCAGGGCTCCCCGGTTCGCTGCAAAACAAGGGGAAATGATGGGGAAAGAATCAGTGGCGCCGCGGTTCCAGATCGAGAGAGGGGCGGAGAAGGCATGTACGCTGCGACGCCGGACGAGCCGAGGCGGCGGAGCTCGAGCCCGATCTCGAGCTCGGTGGTTCTGGAGAGGAAGGAGGGTGGAGGCCGATTGGGTGTGGAGGAGCGGCAGGAGGAAGAGAGAGACTGGGCGCTTTATATACGCTGGTCAGGGTTCACCAGAGGGGCCTACGGGCGCCGTGGGATCGGCTCTGAGGCCGTGGAGAGGGTTGGAGCTGTCCATGGTGCTCGTGGGGATGGAGTAGCGCCAGGAGAAGGAGAGAGCGGGAGGCTTCGCGCCAGCCAGGTGAGGCCGGCCATTGGCCGAGCCGGGCGGCTGGCACGCCCGCAGAGGGAGAGAGAGGAGAGACAATGGGGATCTGACGGCGTGTCGCAGACGCCGAGACATCAATCGGGCGCGAGGGGAGGCACGAGGCGTCGGGAGGCGCGTGTCAATGGTCGGCGCTCAGCGCCCAGCGCGATTTTGGCCGGCATCCATGGTTTTTCCAGATCGCTGGCCCTTTTCTGTCTGGAAGCTACGGAGGCAGGGCAAAGCCGGAAAGGGCCTTGGATGCCTGGGTGTAGGAGAGAGAGGCTGTGAGAGAGAGAGGAAACTGTGTCCAGAGAGGACAACTTGATTCCCCTTCTTCCACCTTGCTTCCTCGGTAGAAAAGCATCTAAGTGATAGAGGGAGTGAGGAGGGTTGTGGCAAAAAGATGAACTCAAGGAGATTTGTGAAAGTGGCCAAAATAGGCATTATAGTATTTTGCCGTAGGTGTTTGATGGAGTTTTGATAAGCTAATGACTTCCACTGGCCAAGATACTCCATGGGGTGAAATGTGACATATATTTAGGGCCTTCCACCCATTTAGAGCTTATTTGGATAAAGTTGCCAATGCAACTCTTGCAAACCCTAGAAATGGGCAAATGGATTTGTGTAGATCCATGGAGTAGATCATTTCTCCTTGATGTACCACTTGGTGTGGTAGCCTCATTTGGTCACATGATCAGGCTCACCAAAGTTGGGGTCTTGGAGAAAAGTTGGTAGTGCAAAGTGGTTCAAACTTGATTCTGGTCGAGAGGGTTTTGAGGCACTTTGACCAAGATTTCCTTCTCCAACCTATGCCATTTGGTCCAGATGCATCATTAGACATGAAGCATGTCCACCAAGTTTGAGCACATTTGGACATACTTGGCAATGTAAAGTTGATCAAACTTCGAATGGACAGTAAATAGTTTTGAGGGGTTTTGATGGTGTTATCTTGTTCTCCAAGTCCTGAGGCTTGGCAAGGTCATCTAATATGTCATATGTGACATGATAGAATTTTCCTGAATTTTGGAGAATATTTCTTTGTAAATATTTCAAAAGCTTGAAATATCCAGAAGGGTTTTAGAGGATTTGACCAATATTTTGAACATGACCAGTGTTGAAACTCTTATATATGGACAATATATGTCCTATGAGTTTCCTAAATTTTGTCAAATATTTTGAAACAGAAAGTAATTTTTCCTATTAAAGACCATTTCTGGCCTTAAGAAAAAGCTTTTAAATAAAATAGAACAACAACTTTTAAAATTATATTTTTGTGGTTCCTGGGCATCCTATATCTAATAGGAGTCAAATATATTTTTGAAAGATTTTACTGCCCTTAATCAAGTACTTGCAAGGCAAACCTCAATTCGGGGTTTTGGAAAACTAATTTTAGAAAATACTTTCGCCAATTTATTTTTGTAAGAAAATCCTATATTGCACTATACATGGCATGGCCATTGGTCGAGCTTGGGGTAAGGAGATGGAATACAGAGGGTAGAGAAGTTGACTTCAAGGAGCACTTGAAAAGAAACACGAGAGAAAACCAACTCCAAATAAAAGCCAAATAATGCAAAAAGTTTTGTTGGTCCAAATTTTCATGCTTTATTAATGAAAATGAAATGTTACAAAATGCAGTGTGACAATCTACTACTATTACTCCACACATCGACCGCTATCCAAAGATGCATCTAGAGTATTAAGTTCATAAGAGAGTAACGATTAAGAAAGATGACATGATGTAGAGGATAAACTCAGCAATATGATATAAACCCCATCTTTTATCCTCGATGGCAACAATACAATATGTGCCTTGCAACCCCGTCACCGGGTAAGGACACCGCAAGATTGAACCCAAAGCTAAGCACTTCTCTCATGGCAAGAAAGATCAATCTAGTAGGCCAAACCAAACTGATAATTCGAAAAG
>JAHHZJ010006112.1:0-13282 GCA_021437245.1 Aegilops speltoides | reverse complement strand
GGGCTTGGTATAGCCAATCGTGAGTTGGATTTTTGCTGGATTGCCTTCCTCTATTGGAAACAATGAAGCCCACAGCCCGAGGGACACAAAACGATTTTGGATTCAACTTGATGTCGAGTCGGAGGTTATCGAATGTGCTCAAGTCATCTATTAGGGTTTCCGGTCTAGTATTTATGACCACGTCCGTCCACATATGCTTCCACTATTTTGCCGATTTGTTTTTCAGGCATGTTTGAATCATGCGTTGATAGGTTGCGCATTCTTGAGCCCGAAGGGCATAGTGTTGAAGCAAAAAGGGCCATATGGCGTTATAAAAGCTGTTGCAGCTTGGTCAGACTCTGCCATCTTTATTTGATGGTATCCAGAGTATGTGTCGAGAAAACACAGTGAGTCGTGTCCAGCTGTGGCATCGATGATTTGATCGATGCGAGGGAGGGGGAAAGGGATCCTTGGAGCAAGCCTTGTTGAGGTCTTTGAAGTCGACGCTTAGGCGCCAGGATTTGTCCTTTTTTTCGTACCTGAGGGAGTCCTGGACTAGGGGGTGTCCGGATAGCCGGACTATCATCATCGGTCAGACTCCAAGACTATGAAGATACAAGATTGAAGACTTCGTCCCGTGTCCGGATAGGACTTTCCTTGGTGTGGAAGGCAAGCTTGGCAATATGGATATGTAGATCTCCTACCATTGTAACCGACTCTGTGTAACCCTAGCCCTCTCCAGTGTCTATATAAACCGGAGGGTTTTAGTCCATAGGACGAACAACAATCATACCATAGGCTAGCTTCTAGGGTTTAGCCTCCTTGATCTCATGGTAGATCCACTCTTGTACTACCCATATCATCAATATCAATCAAGCAGAGTAGGGTTTTACCTCCATCAAGAGGCCGAACCTGGGTAAAAAGCTATCGTGTCCCTTGTCTCCTATTACCATCCGCCTAGGCGCACGTTCGGGACCCCCTACCCGAGATCCGCCGGTTTTGACACCGACATTGGTGCTTTCATTGAGAGTTCCTCTAGCGTCACCGATAGGCTTGATGGCTCCTTCGATCATCAACAACGACGCGGTCCAGGGCGAGACTTTTCTCCCCGAACAGATCTTCGTATTCGGCGGCTTTGCACTGCGGGCCAATTCGCTGGGCATCTGGAGCAGATTGAAAGCTACGCCCCTGGCCATCAGGTCAGATTTGGAAGCCTGAACTTCACGGCCGACATCCGCGGAGACTTGATCTTCGACGGATTCGAGCCACAGCCGAGCGAGCCGGACTGTCACGATGGGCATGATTTAGCTCTGCTGCCGGACAGTGTCTTGGAGGCCGCACATGAGTCCGCTCCTACTCTTAATTCGAAGCCGATCGTGCAGATCGAGGATGGGTGGCTAGACACCGCCTCGGGGGCTGCAACCTCTACGGCGATGGAGCCGAATACTGACTTTGTCCCTCATGAGGCTAGTGACTCGGAGGTGCCGGACTACTCTCTGGACTCCGAACCTCCCGCGCCCCCTCTAATCGAATCTGATTGGGCGCCGATCATGGAGTTCACCGCTGCGGACATAATTCAACACTCACCTTTTGGCGACATCCTGAATTCGCTAAGGTATCTCTCGTTATCAGGAGAGCCCTGGCCGGACAGCGGCCAGGACGGATGGGATGCGGACGACGAAGAAATTCAATGCCCACCCGCCACCCACTTTGTAGCCACTGCCGACAATCTAACCGACATGCTAGACTACGACTCCGAAGACATCGACGGTATGGACGACGATGCCGCTCTAAATCCCGCCACAGCAAGAATGGAGATTCCGGCACAGGAGATAATAACACCCCAGAGAGTGCCGAAGAGAACCCCCTCTAGCAAGATTCGGCACAGGAGGACGGAGAAGCCAGCCCTCATGAGAGAGCGGTAGACGAAGAGGTGGAGGATGATAATTACATGCCTCCCTCCGGAGACGAGGCAAGCCTCAACGGCACGATTAATTGGCTGCGCCAAGGATCCCGCCGAACAACAGCGTTTCAAACGCAGGCTAGTGGCCACAGTGAACAGCCTAAAGAAAAAGTAGCAACAGCTTAGAGCTGATCAAGACCTGCTAGCCGACAGATGGACTGAAGTCCTTGCGGCCAAAGAGTATGAACTCGAACGCCCTCCAAAAGCTACCCCAAGCGCAAATTGCTCCCCGATTAGAGGAGGAGGCATACAAACCTGCATCACCAGGACATCGGCGACCGACCACCTCGTGGCCGACGAGAGGCCTTCTAGGCCTCCACCGTAACCGCATTCCGGCACCGCCGAAAAGCAACGGCCACGGGGAATGCGCCGGACTTAGACATATTGGAGGATAAGGCAAGACAATCAAGATCGATCTATGGATCGCAGGCGCTTCTACAATGCGCGACGATTATCGTCGCACGGATACAAAGAACTCCGCCGGGCAACACAATAGACAAAGCTCGCCGAGCTACGCCGTGATATAGCCCAATATAGAGGCGCCGACACCCACTATGCTTCACAGATGAAGAAATGGGTCATCAAACCTCAAGGGTTTAAACCCGTGAACATTGAATCCTCACGATGGACAACAGACCCGCGGTTTGGATTGAAGACTATCTCTTCATATCCACATGGCCCGTGTGACGATCTTCACACTATCAAATATCTCCCACCTGCTTAAAGGACCAGCTCGGCATTGGCTTAACACTTGCCAATGTAATCAATTGTGTTGGGAAGACTGGAAGCCGCATTCCTTGACAACTTCCGGTGAATATAGTGCCACGACCCGATGACCAAGCCATATAATTCAGCAGCCAGATTAATCGGCGGAACTTCCGACACGGTTCTTAATAAAGAAAAATCAAATCGCCGACCGTCCGGATGCAGAGGCCCTCGCAGCCTTCAAACATAACATCCGCGACGAGTGGCTCACATCGGGCGCCTTCCACCTCAGCACCTAGGGGCAGGAGCCCTTCTAGTCCGCAAGGGGGGGGGCGCAGAGCAGACGAGGTCGGGCGCCGCTGGGGAGGGATTTTTACCAAAGGGAGCTCTCCGAGAATAAAACTCCTACCGCTGCTTTGTGTTTGATTTGATCTGCCGAGGCAAAGCCATGGTGGTGTTTGGGTGTCGACGGATCAACCCCACGGCGCATGGGCCTTTTATAGTTCAAGGGGGACCCACAGTGGCAGCGAGGAAGAGGGGGTAAAAGGTAAAACGCTGTTGGTACAACAATCAGGTCCCCTACCTAACTCGACGGGGGACAAGGGCATTTACCCATCCCGCCGTCCCCCAAAGGCAAAGAAACGATCTAGGTGAGCCACCGGCCACGATGGCCCTTCTCGCCTTCGCCACCCCCGGATGGCCGAACGCTTGCCACGGCCCCGGATGGCCCCTGGGTGACACGCCGATGCGCTGGATTTTGGGAAGCGCGCGTGCCTTGCCCGCTTTCTTCTTGCCGCAAAGTTGCCGCCGCCGCGCGGCCGAAGGCAAGTCTTCTTGAAGCGCCGTTATCTTCCCGCAAGCCCCGCCCCCTTGTTTTTCAGCTTGATACTTTGTTCTTGGCGAATAGAAATGATGGAGGGTCTTCCGGCGCCGCGCCTTGCCGCTGGCCGCGATCCTGGCCTAGTTCGGGTACTAAGGTACTTTACTTTAGTACAACGACAGAGCCCCGGTCGGGCTATACACGGCGCCGAAGGGCGCCAGCCCAAACGGGCGCACGCGTCGGGCCACATAAAATCGACTCGGCCCACGCCCCCTTCAACCACGCGCCCATTGGGGCCGTGGGAGGGGGTGGTGTGGAATGCCCACCCCTGATTACGGGGGGCGAGCTCACTTAATCCATCGCCTTTCCCCCGCCACGCGCCCATGCGCGGGGGTCGGGCGTGAAGGTGGGAAACCGAGCCACGGGCGGAGAGGGGGTCGGCCCTGCCTCCGCCTCCCCGGGGTTCGAATTGGGAGGGGCCCAGCCCCACCTTGCTCCCTTTAAAAGGGCGAAGGAGTGCAAAACCGACTTCCTCCCTTTCCTCTTTTCTTCAACTTCTACTCTTCCTCCCATCCCATGGAGGAGGGAACCCCTGGTCCTTCGTCGGGGCGAGGGTGGCCACCAGCGCCTCCTTATCCGGGCCTGGTGGGGAGCTACCACGAGGGGAAGAGGGAGGCGAGGCCATGGACGGGTCGGGCTGGGAAGAGGCGGCCGGGCGGGGCCACCCTGCCTCCGCTGCAGCTCCCTCCGAGGCGGTTCACACCGGACGCACTTCGAGTTCTTTCAAGCCGGCCGAGCACTGCGCCCCCCGCTTCCGCCCCGCTTATAGCGGGAACGGACCCGCCCGAGATGGGAGTTTGGCATGAGGGGCTGCGGATCGCAGACTGAGTTAGTGTCAGATCCCCACCCCGGCGTGATGTACTTCGACGAGGGTGGAAGACGTCCCCCACCAACCTTGACGGCGGGTTTACCTCCATTTTGTTAATGGAGGGCACCTTCTCGCCAAGGTTTTCGGGACTCGACCGAGATGCTGATGGACAGTCTGAAGCAAGACCTCGAGGGAGGAGAGGAGGAGAGCGACAGCCACGACGACGGCGGTGGTGAGTCCGAAGGCGGCCGCCGCTCCCCCGGGACCCCCATCCCGCCGCCTAACCTCCGGGTCGCTCCTGGGAGGGAGGCGAAGAGGAAGAGGGTGGCGGCAAGGGCCCAAGTCGGAGACGGGGCGAGGTGCCTCGAAACCGGGGCCGACGCCCCGCCGCCTTCGAAGCCTGCCTCCGGCCTGCCTCCGGGCGCCCCCGGGCCCTCCCGGGTGTTCTCTTGGTGTCTTCCGCACCAGAGCTCACCTAGGGCGCCTTTGCCCCTTCCCCAAAACTTTGCCGGGCCTCTTGACCCCTCCTCAAGAGAGAAACAGAGAGGGATTACGGGCATCTTATATCTTTTTTCATTTGCAAGCCTTCGGCCTTAGTGTATTTAAGACTTGTAATCCTCTCTTTCATGTTTTTCATCCCTATGGACTTGTACTAAATTGGGATGTTTTTTAATGAAAAGAGGGATTGCTTGCCGGATTATGTCCTTTACTTGATTCCTGTGTCTTGTATGTTTCCACCCCACGCTTTTTAGGAAACTTGTTGGCGGAACACACTGCGAAAAGGAACGCCAAGAGCCTAAGGGTGCTGCTTCCGCAAGAAACCTTGTCGGGCCATTGCAAAAGACTTGCATTGTTGAGCGGACTCAAACAAATCAAGGGCGAACTTCCGCACTGCCCTCCCGAAGGTTTTTTTTTTTTACAAGGCACACTGCTCAAGGTCGCGCCTCGCTCCCCACCCATAAGAGGATGCATGATGAGGGATGAAAGACTTATCCGACATGGCCCCGCAACTCGCTTGCCGGGATGAATCTTAGCATTTGCAGCCCCCGCAACGCTTAGCTACAAACTTAGGTGCCGTGCACCTTCCTTGTCCTTGTCGGATGTCGCCCCCGGGATCCCGGGTTGTCGCGGCGAATTGCATGCGCCCCAAAGAAACCGGTTTGCCGAGGCCCACGTGCGGCCTCCCCGCTTTTTTGTCTATTTTAGTCGCAAAATAACTTAGACAAAACCGAAAAGTTACTCTTCGGGCATAACTTTAGGTTGGGCAACGCATGCCATATTTCCTTCGATGTTTATATTTCCACGCTGTTAGGGACTTGCTGCAACACACCCGCGAAAAGGAAATCAAGAGTCTGTCCGGTGTTGCTCCGCAAGAAACCTCGCTGCTAGTTGCGCCCTTTCATTGTCGAAAGGGACTCAGAACAAATCAAGGGTGCAACTCAGCCATGAAGTCCCTCCTCGACAAGTTTCATAGGGGGCGCCCCACGGCAAGGCTTGCATGTTACTTCCTCTACTTATTACATCCCTTGTAGTTTTACCCACGCTTAGGGAACTTGCCGGGCTTAACACACTTGCTGAGTGCTAACATCAAGACCGCGGTGGTTTCCGCAAGAAACCTTCGGGCCCAGCGACTTGTATTGTTGAGGGACTGAAACAAAGCAAGGACGCAACTTAACCACGAGTTGGTTCCTCCACAAAGGTTTTTTCGTGACAAGGCACTAACGCTCAAGGAATATAACATAAAAGCTTAAAAAGTGCTCAACTCAAGCTTGGGCGATTTAGCTTTTCCATCTTCGCGATCCGGCGAGGCCGCACTTCCCCTTGATTTCCTCCCTTGTATGTTTTCACCTCACGCTTTAGGAACCCCGGCCAAGCACACTTGCTAGTGCGGAACATCGCCATCCGGGTGTTGACCGCAGGAAGAACTTGTCGGGCTAGTTGCAGCCTTTCATCGCGGGACTCAAAGATCAGGGGAACTTAGCCACGATTCACCCTTTGCGCATGTGTTCTCCATAAAGGACGGATTTTCCGGAATATAACTCAAAAGTTTGAGATGGGCTGCTTTTGCCCTATTCGGGCGGAGTCGATGGCACGCCCCGACGGCAAGAACCCGGAGAGGTGCCTGCGAGGTACCGTGAGTTGTTCTTGTCGGGCTTAGTCTTTGGTAGGTCTGCCTTGTTTTCTTGACCGCCGGTGGAGCTCGATGGGCGCCCTCGACGGCACCAAAGACCGGAGAGGCGCGCTTGCCGGAGTAGGCATCGAGCTACCTTGCCGGACTTGGTCTTTTTTCTCCGGAGCTTCGAAGTGGTTTTGCGCCCCGCGCTGCTGCTTCCGAGATCTTGTCGGACAGATGAGTGCATCCTTCTTTGCCTTGGACAGAAATGACACTTATCACCTGCATCTTGAGCACATTGTAGGGAGGAGAGGCTGCCATGAATTTGGCAAGATCGACGGCCAAGATCCCATTGTAGGGCAATGGGAAATCAGCAACGCAACATGACCCTCTCTGTTCCAAGTTCAGCTCGCTACCAAAGTTATGGCAGGGATCTTCCCTTTGGCTTACTCCTTCCCGGGTTGATCCCTTGAAAGGTACCAGTTCTTGAGCTCCTGTCGATCCGAGCTTGAGCACCGCCAAGAGATCAGATTTAGGCCCCACAACCAGATTTCGGGACCTTGAGGTTGCGGATTGTTGGCGACCAACATCGGCAAGCACCGACGCAGGATGCGATCAGGGGATCGCCAACGCCAAGATGATGGGCGGACCACTTGGGGCTTGCGCGATTCGACGGACGGCCAGGCTCACTTCCCGCACCCACCGCTTGAGTTGGCAATGCGAGGGTGCGAGAAGCCCCGGCCAACACACAAAACCTCCGCCCCCTCAAACTCCTGCTCATCGGTTTCATCTTCCTCCATCTCATCATCCTCATCTTCGCCTTCGCCTTGTCGCGCGGAGGCCTGCCTCCTGCCGTGGCTTGGCCTTGCGCGTGTCCTCCTCGGGCGGAAGTTTCGCCGGATCCTCCGCCACCTCCCTGGGCTCTTCCTTATCGCGGCGTAGACTAGCTTTCAGAGTTCCCATCCTCCGACTTTCTTGCAGGTTTGGAGATCATGGCCCTTGGTGCAGGGATCTTGCAATACCTCTTACCAAGCTATCTCTTGTCGGCGGCTACCACAGCCTCGGAGTCATCGGCTTTGGCCTTGTTGAGCCGCCTGCCGGAATGCTCAACAGCCAGCACATCCTTAGCCTTTCTCTTCCTTTGTTCCGCCCGGTTCTTTCCTGCCGGGCGGCATCCTCACCGCCGATCCTTCGCTCCCTGCAATCCTCCGGGATTTTCCTCCTTCCTCAATGCACACTTGTCGGCCGAGCATAGAGCTCATCGACATCTTCGATCTTGCACATCGCCATCTCTCCTCATCTCTGCGGTTACGCACGTTCGATGAAACGCTGATAATCGGGCAGGGTGGACGCCCGATGTTGCGCCGCACCCGGCTGAATCTCTCAGATGTATTTGCGCAGGGCTCTCCTCCTTGTGGACGAGCAGTGTAGATTGCTCCGCCATGGGGTTTGTGCCCGCCTGAAGGCGCCAACAAATTGATGACACAGGTCCTCCCATGAAGAGATGGAGCCGTCCGCAAGTGCATGAGCCAAGATCTGACGTGGGCTTGAGCACCAGCCGAAAGTAGTTGGCGAGATCTTTCGTCCGCCCCGCGCCGCACCGCGATGGTGTATATGCTAAGGAATTCGACGGATGTATCCTGCCATCATACTTTCGGCACGCCTGGCTTGAAGTTCTTGGTTTTACCATCGACTTGCCGCAGCTCACGGGTGAACGCAGGGCAACCGCCGCGACGCAAGTCGCCCGCTTCCCGGTGCATGCATATCGACAGTGGGTCCAGACGCTGGTCGGATTGACGCCCGCTTCCTTCGCGCTGATGCGAAGCGAAGCGTTTCGCCGCCGTTTGGAGAACGGGCGCTGATCACGGCGAAGTTCGCGGTCCGACGACGCGTAGAGTCGCCGCCGGGTTGGTCCGACGAGCCGGGCGATCTTGGCTTCGGGCTGGAGTGCACGGAGGTGGCGCCCCAGCCGTCTTGTTGGCGCTAGCTGCGCCGGGCGCTTTGCCGGGCTTCGGCGCGCTCGGTTGCGGGCTTGTCGCGCTGGGCGGCCGATGAGGTGATATGGTCATCCTCCGGCCAATCTTGTGTGGCGCCGAGGGTAATCAGAAGCAGTTGGCTCGCCGCTTCTCGCTGCCTTGGGTGGTGGTGGCGGAGCGGCGCGAGGAGCGGATGTGCTGCACTCCCAACTGGATTGGGAGGTGCCACAACCCGTCCCGGGCGATCAGACCACTCGGCCAAAGATGTCAGGCAGTATGCCGACTCGAACGCCCCACGACCCACCAGTTGGCCTTGCTCCATCGCTGAGCACGGTGCTAGGAGCACCGGGCGTTGTTTCACCTTGCACCTCCCTGTGAAGGGTGTGGTGTCTGCACGGTCGCCGACACTTGCGGGGCCTTGTTTTTGACTCGTGACGACGTGAGTCCCACCGCCGGGCGCCCACTCTTCGCCGGCGTCCACTCCACCGCCCGCTTGTTCGGGGTGGTAGAATCGATGTAGATGGAGCGCCACCTCAAAGGCTTCTTCTTCGTGGCATGTTGATGATGACATTGATGTAGCGCGGAGACCGGATCGATGCTCACGACCTCGAGGTGCTACTCCTACCGGCGCGCCAAAGATGTCGGGCTCTCTCAGGCCTCGAGCACCTATGGGGCAGGGAGCCCTTCTAGTCCCAAGAGGCGAGGGCGGCGCAGAGAGATCGAGGCTCGGGCGCTGGGGAGACGGGCGATTTTACTCACTTCGAGCCTCCGGAGAGATAAAACTCCCACCGCTGCTTTGTGTTTGTATTTGATCTTGCTCGAGCGCAGAGCGATGGTGGTGTTATGGTGTCGATCGGATCAACCCCTTCTACGCAGCATGGGCCTCCCTTTATAGTTCAAGGGGCACCCAGTGGCAGCGAGGAAGAGGGGGTAAAAGGTAAAACGCCGGGTTGGTACAAGAGATAATGTGTCCCCTACCTAACTCGACGGCAGGGACAAGGGCATTTAATGCCCGGTCCGGTCGCCCCAAAAAGGCAAAGAAACGACCGTTAGGTGAGCCACCGTTGCCACGATGGCTCTCTGCCAGCCCGCTACCCGCCCGCATGGCTGCGCAACGCCTTTGCCACGTGCCCTCGGATGGCCCTGGGTGACACGCCGGATGCGCTGGATTTTGGTGAGTTTTGCCGCTGGCAAGTGCCTTGCCGCGCTCTTCTTCGCAGCCGCAAGCTTGCCGGCCTCGGACGCGCGGGCGCCGCGCAAGTCTTCCGAAGCGCCTGTTATCTTCCCGCAAGCTCCTCTTGCCGGGCCCTTGTTTTCTTAGTTGATACTTTGTTCTTGAATGGCAGTAATAGGAAATGATGGAGGGTCTTATGGCGCCCGCAAGCCTTTTGCTGGGTGTCGCGACGCTGCAGACAAGTTCGGGTACTAAGGTACCCCTACTTTAGTACACCGACACTCGCCCTGCACCTAGGACAGAAAAGCCGAAATCCATGGCAGCCCTCACATCACTCATGACCCGCTTCGCTGGAGAGGATAGCTGGCTAGCCCGCAGAATAACCTCAAGAAAAATTCTGGCAGTCCGGATAACAAGGACCGCAATGGCGTGTCAGACAATAAAAAACAAACGCCGATCAACGGCGATAACACCGAGGATACGGCAGTCAACGCCGGATTCGAGGCTCAAACCCGGTCACGGAAAAGCCATTCAAAAGAACTACCCGGTTCGTCCAATTTGGACCGAATACTCACCACTCTTGCCGATACATGGCACTTCAAAAGCCAGCTAATCACACCAACGGGATTGTTGGTTATTCAAGGCAGCAAGTTAATTGCCGAAAACAATGACAAGGGCTGCATAGCGATGACGAGGAAGAGACCCTGCCGAACAATAGAGGATGAAGGTTTTCCCCACAAGTGCGGACGGTGAACATGATATACGCAACCCACATACCCAAGAGGGAGCGGAAGCGGCACTCGTGGACGATATGCGATGGAGCCACGCCTCAAGTTCAACCCATGGTCCTCCTGCCCGATCACCTTTGATCAAGGGACCACTCCACCAAGATCCGCCATGGCGGATTCGCCGCATTGGTTTTAGACCCAATCGCCGGCGGATTTCACCTCACTAGAGTCCTCGATGGATGGCGGCAAAGAGCTTGAACTCGCTTTATCAGGATACAAAGGCGCAAGATGGGCATAGACCCTCAAGGATTAAACCCACAAAGATGACCTTCAAAGCGCCATACCAGTGTAGAGGCCAATTGTACAGGCTCAGCCACACCGAAGTGGTCTTCGGATCCCTGATAACTTCCGGCGAGGAGTTAATCTTCGACATAGTCCTGCTCCACCGCTATCACGCCTCGCACGGACGGATCGCACGGTAAAGTTCAACACGGTGCCGCACCACGCATACCTCAAGCTCAAGATGCCAGGCCCTCGAGGAGTCATTACGGTCAACGGAAACACTAAACGCCTCCCTCCGAACGGAGGAACACAACGCTCTCGCGCGTATACGAGCAGCCTCTTAAGGCATTTTCGAGTCCGCCGTTAGCGACCGGACACGCCAAACACGCCGAGTAACCTACAACAAGACCACCGGCATGTTCCAAGCACGCAGAGTAATGCGGCCCCAACCCCAGCCCTTACAAAATTGCAAAACTGGTCCTTCGCAGACATCACTACGCCTAGAGATACCATGGGCATAGGGGAGGGGCACGACCACCACAAGCCTGCACGCGGCTTAACCGCACGTGGGCTCCCAAGTGTGTCACTCTTTTTCTTTTTTTTTCTTTTTCTACCCACAGACTCGCTCACTGAGGCCCGTCGCAGCAGACCGCCAACTCACGATGCAACAGCCAGGGAAGGAGAAAGGCTATGACGAGTATCCAGTGGTCTCCATTACGAGCATTAAATCCGCTTCATACACCGCTCCGCAGCCTACCCCTCGAGGGGGACATGTTTAATAGTCCTACCCTTGCTTACCGCACTATTTGTATCGCTCGCATTCATGGCAGTATTCCTTGAATAAACAATGCATCGCTTTTGCTTATAATTGCATTTCTTTCTTATATATATGTTCATTTATGGCATGTTGCATCCGTACACTGTACGGCTAAACACACCAGGGGCTTAAGTTCCCACATTATGGTGTGATAAGTCCAACACTTTCACAAGTGCGGCACCCCAAACTTATAGCATTATATGCATCGGCTCAATCATGTCTTGGGTCAATAGTTGGGTTTGCCGCCCCATGTTTTGGTACCTTACGCCTTATATCGCTAAGGTAGCACTAGGAGAACCATCGCGATTGCGCCTCAGCTTGAGCTGGGCGAGCGCCTGGAGAAAGCTAAACTGACCGCCATGATAAGGCGAGAGGTGGTCGCTGTTCGAGAGGTCTTTTCGAGTCCCTAAAGACTTATGCCGCTTAGAGCGAGGAACCGGCTTTGTCCGCCCAGCGTGATAGCGCCTCAACTCGGCTTCCAACACTAGGGGCTTCGCTTAAATTTAAAATTATAGAATTCTATGGCTAAGTGAGAGTGTTCAAGCATTATAAGTCTGGTTGCCTCGTCGTGTGTTGAGCGCCCCTAGATGGACCCAAAATGGGAACAAGAGCGCCAAGTTTATCCCAACACCCCAAAGACTGTGGCATGGGGGCTGAAGCCGACGACTTGCCATCTCTCGATTCAATAAACGGCCGCATGAAGGTAATATTTTAAATTAACAAGCGCTGCTACGATATGAACAAAGTTTTCAAGACAGATAACACATTGACAGTCTACTCAAATATTACATCTTTGGAGCACTCACCGCAATCATGGGCACCCCCAGACACTCTTATAATACATTTCGGCGACGATATCCTTGCTGCCGGGCGGCGTCTGCCGAAGCTTCGCATCCATCCTGCCTCAAGGCACTTTTGCACGGCAAGGCCCGACGGGCACCTTCAATGCAAAGGGAGTGCTTGACGACTTCAACCCAAGGACACGCTGCCCACCACCGCCGCACCAGGCCAGAGTAGCTCCTGTGCATGGCCTCCTTGGGCCACACCAACTATGAGGCCCTTCATGGCCTGTTCGCCACCTTAGGAGCTCGACCAGCTGTTTCAACCGGTCGCTAAGGGGCACTGGATGTCCGCCTCAGATACCGAGACCGAAGACCTTCTCCGCCGAGATCCTCCTCGCCCGATAGAATGCGGAAGCATCGGACATGCTATGGGCAGATTCGCGAACGCCCCGAGAGCTCCAATGCGGGTAAGTAATAGGTAATTCACATTTACATGCTTACTTTGCATGAAAAATTCCTTACCCGCCGCTATCTTCTTTAACGCCTCGATTTCGGAGGGCCTTAGGGCTTCGCCTTAGCGGCTTTGGCACTCTCAAGAGCTGATGCAAGCTCGACTTTGAGTCTTTGAGTCGCGCCAAAGCTCTCATGTTTTTCCACGAGCCCGAGCTCTTGCCGCACCTCCGCCACCCGCACCTCCCGCTTCTCTCGCCATTGTTCTGGGCCGCATTATGCTCCGCCGCGGACACCGCCTCCTTGGTTGCCACCTGCTCGTGGCCCCGGAGTACCCACGCTATCCTTGTTATTTCTCTTGCAACCAAAATCCTTTTTCAGAAGGTACAAATTTAATAGGGTTACTCACCTTCCTTGTCCTCGAGCTGCTTTGGCACGGCCGAGCTCGCCTCGACCGCCGAGGCTCTGCTTCAAAGCATCGACCTCCAGCAAGGCTGGCAGAGGTCAGCAACAGAGCCTGCAATCCCATATTGACATACTTTTAGAACTCGCAGATATCTTTTAGATCCTCATCCCGCTTTCCTTTCCAACATCGAACCGAGCATCAGGCTACTGCTATGCGGTA
>JAHHZJ010006109.1:0-10248 GCA_021437245.1 Aegilops speltoides | reverse complement strand
AAGTTATCCGGGATTCAAGACCACTTCAGCAGTATCTCAGCCTGCATAATTGGCCTCTACACCGGTATGACGCTTTAAAGGTCGCTGTGGGTTTGATCCTTGAGGGTTCTATGCCCATCTTGGCGACCGATCCCGATAAAGGGTTCAGCTGCCGCGTCATTCATTAGGACTCGTGAGGTGAAATCCATCGGCGATTGGGTCCAAAACCACGCGCGAATCCGCCGGGCGGATGTCGGTGGGTGGTCCTTCGATCAAAAGTGATCGGGCAGAGGACCATGGATTGAACTTAGGGCGATCGGCTCCATCACGATACGCCCCTCGAGTGCACGCTCTCTCCTCTGGGTATGTGGGTTATGATATCATGTTCACCGCCCGCACTTGTGGGGGAAACCCGTCCTCTATTGTTCGGGCGGTCGGGTCTCTTCTCGCCATCGCTATGCAGCCCTTGTCATTGTTTTCGCAATTAGCTTGTCTTCGCTTGAATACTCAACAGTCCCCGCTGGTGTGATTAGTCGTTTCGGGTGCCGTATCCGCACGAGCGATCGAAAGTATTCGGTCCAAATTGACGGACCCGAGTAGTTCTTTTGAATGGCTTTTCCGCCGACCGGTTTGAGCCTCCGACCGCATTAACCGCCAGATCTCAGATTGTCGCCGCACGCGGCGCTTGTGCTTGTTGCGACGCCGACCGCCGCGGTCCTTAGTATCCGGACCGCCGAATTTTTGCCGTTGTTGCCGCGGCTAGCTAGCTGTCTCTCTCCGCCAAGCGGTCATGAGTGATGTGAGGGCTGCCATGGATTTCGCTTTTTTCCGCCCCAAAGCCGGGCAAGCCACTCATCACGGATGTTATGTTTGAAGGTCATGAGGGCCTCCACATCCGACAAACCGATTTATTTGATTTTTCTTAGTTAAGAACCGTGTCCGTAATTGTCCGCCGATTCGCCTGGCTGCTGAATTATATGAATTAGGTCGTCAGTTCGTGGTCGCACATACGCGTCTCGAAGTTATCAAGGAATGCGCTTCCGTGTCCTCCCAACACCCAATTGATTCTCGCCGCAAGTCAAGCCAATGCCGAGCTGGTCCTTAAGCTTGAGTGGGAGGTATTTGATGGCGAAGATCATCACCGCGGGCCATGTGGATATGAAGGAGATAGTCTTCATCCAAACCGCTGGGTCTCACAGCCATCATAGGATTCAATATTCACGGGTTTAACCCTTCGGGATTTGATGATCCATTACTTCATCTATGAAGCATAGTGGGTGTGCGGCGCCTCAGATATATATCACGATGTAGCTCAAAAGAGCTTTGTTCATCAGGTTCGCCCGCCGACTTGTTGGTCCGCGCGACGGTTGTCGCCGCCAGATCATATGCCACGATCCGTGAGATCGATCTTGATTGTCTTGCCTTATCCTCCAATATATCTCGCAGAAGTCCGGAGCGCCTCAGGCTTTGTGCTTTCGAGCGATGCCGGGTACGGTTTGGTGTAGGGCCTAGAGGCCTCTCGCCGCGCCACGGGTGGTCGGTCACCAGACAGCGCTGGTGATGCAGGTTTATATGCCTCCTCCTCTAATCGGGGAGCAGCTTGCGCTTGGTGTAGCTTTGAGGGCGCTCGGTTCATGCTCTTCGCCGCAAGGACTTCAATCAACTGGCCGGCTAGCGATCTTGATCAGCTCTAAGTCGCAAGGTCGCTTGAGGCTGCTTGTCAGGCCATAAGCTCCGCGCAAAGCGCCTTGTTCGACGGGATCCTCACACGATGAATTGCCGCCGTCGAGGTTTGCCTCGCCTCCCGAGGGAGGCATGTAATTATCATCCTCACTTCTTCGTTCTCAGAACGCCTCGATGCGGCTATATCTCCCACGGTCGGCACGACTTAGAGGCATAACCGCATTGAAAGCAATGTCGCAAGTGAGGTAATCTTCACACAACCCATGTAATACATAAGGAAAGAGATATAGTTGGCTTACAATCGCCACTTCACACAATTACATGAATAAATCATTACATCATCCAGATACAATCAAGGTCCCACCACGGAACCAAAATAAAAGAAGAACCCCAAATGCATAGGTCCCCGATCGACCCCAACCGGGCTCCACTACGATCAACTAGAACGAAACAACACAAAGGGCAAGATCTTCATCGAGCTCCTCCTGAGCTTGATTGCGCCACCGCCGGTAACATAGGCACCGCAACCTGGTTTTGAAGTATTGAGCCACGAGGACTAGAATCCCATTACCATGGGTATCAAGACTAGCAAAGCTTAATGAAAGGAAGGGTAAAGTGGTGAGGTTGCAGCAGCGCTGCATGATATGGTGGCTAACATAATGCAAAGAAGAGCGAAGAGAAAAGCGAACGGTCGAAGCTAGCAATGATCAAGAGGTGATCCTCAACACCTACTTACGCCAAACATAACCCAAACCGTGTTCACTTCCGGACTCGCCGAGAAGAGACCATCACGGCACACACTGTTGATGCGTTTTAATTCGGATCCGTGTCAAGTTGTTCACAACCGACATTAACAAATTCCCATCCGCCACATAACCGGGCACGGTCTCGAAAGTTTAAACCCCTGCAGGTGTCCAACTTAGCCCATGACAAGCTCTCGATCATCGGCGAATAGACCTTCACCCAAGACACTCCGATCGACCTGTATCCTGACATCAAGACATTTCGACAATGGTAAAACAAGACCAGCAAAGCCTCCCGTCGACAATCCCGATAGGAGCTGCACATATCTCGCTCGTGGCACACCGATGAGCCAGACGCCGGTTGGTATAGACCCTGTTGCCCAGGGGCGCCGATCGCCGTTTGACCAGCACTTAGACAAGCATCGGGGGGCAATAAAGATGACCCTGAGAGAGCGACCCAAGGAAAAGTAGGTGGTGAGGCAAATGGTAAAAGTCAATGTTGGGCCTTGCCGGACAAGTTTTATTCAAAGCGAACCGTCGGGGTCCCATAAATCACCCGATCGCAGAAGGAACGCAAAATCCGGGAACATAACACCGTATGACGGAAACTAGGGCGGCAAGAGGAACAAAACACCGTGCATAAGGCCGAGCCTTCCACCCTTTACCAAGTATATAGATGCATTAATAATATAAGAGATATTGTGATATCCCAACAAAACCCTGCCCACCATGGAGAAATCTTCAACTTCACCGCAACTAGCAACGCTATAAGAGGGCTGAGCAAAGCGGTAACATAGCCAATCAATGGTTTGCTAGGAATGGTGTCAAAGGTTAGAGGTTCATGGCATTTGGGATGGCTTGACAACAGTAATAGGTAGCACAAAGATAGCGAAGAATGAGGCAACTAGCATAGCAATGATAGTAGTGAGATCCAGTAGCAGTCATCTTGCCCGAAATCCCGCAAGGAAGAAGAACGAGTCCATGAAGAAGACAAACGGACGTAGTCGAATCTAATCCTCACAACTCCGAACGAAACCGCTAACGAGAGAAGCAAACCGAAAGAAGCAAACAACATGGTAAACACACAAGCATAAATATGGCATGATGCACAATCAAGTATGATGCATGTCCGTTTAATGAGGCATGGCAAGGCAAAGTGCAAACAAATACTACAAGTTAGTGGAGCTCAATATGCAACGAGTTGCATATTGACTTAACACCACATTCAAGTATTTAGTTCACTCGCTTATTCTACCCAACAATATTAAATGTTGATTAACATGGCAAGGTGAAGCATAACAAAACTACCTACCTAGGCAAGTTTAAATGAGGCCGAAACAACGAACAACAAGTCCTGAAAATCCTCATGTGCATATTTATGGGTTAGGTACTGTTCTGCCCTAAAACATATTTTAAAGTTGTTAAACAGGAAAATAAAGTGACCATGTTAAACTAGGCATTTTTCCACCCCATTTACATATAAAGTTTATTAAACCGAGCACGGTTATTTAGTTATGAATTAAATCATTTTAGCATGTCAAGCAAATTTAATCAAACAACATTTTAAACATTTCAAACATGGATGAAAATGGCATATTATGAAACTAGATGAAAACTAAGCATTTTACATATATAAATTATTTTAATCCGATGCACGGTTGTGGAGTTATTAAATGCATGAAGATGGAGGGCCAAACAGAAACCGGAATTTCGGATAAATAGCAAATTGCAGGCAGGAAAAAATACATGGGCCGGATCTGCTGGCACAGAAAGGGATCTCGGAGGGCGCCACCCATGGGCTTGGCCTGCTGGTGGAGGAGGCCCAAGAGGAAGCTGCGCGGCAGGCCGCAGAGGTTGGGCTGGCCCACGCGAGCACGCGAGCGAGGCACCGCTCGGCGGGTGAGATGAAGACGGGACGGAGGAGTTTCGCGGACTCACGGACGGCGCGAGCTAGCGGAGGTCGGGGGATATGGATCCTCACCGATTCCGGCGATTCGCCTCGGGATCCTGTTTCGACGGGCGGAGTTAAGGGCGGCGGCGACTGGCGCCATGAAGACGGGCAGGTCCGCCACCGGGCGGGCGGCGGTGGCAGGGAGCTGGCGGAGGCGCGCGCGACGGCGGAGGTGTCGGCTGGCGCGGCGGCAAGGGCGACGTTCGGGCGGCGGCGAACGGGCGCTGGCGAGGGCTCGGGCGACGCGGAAGTCCGCGGTGGCGCGAGGCGCGGCTGGAGGCGGGCGCGCGGCGACCTGGCGGGGCGCGCTGGCTCGCCAAGGGGCCCGATCTGGCCCCGCGGCTAAGGGGCGGCGGGGCGGCGCGCCGAGGTGGCGGGTGCGATTGCGCGCGGCAAAGATGGATGCGGCAACCGCCATTGGTCGGAAAGCGGTGGCGGTTGGATATGTCCGCGCGGGGATGACACGTCCGCCGGAGAGGGAATTTTAGGGTTTCGGGGGAAACATCCGAGATTTGGAATGGGGGTGTATAATAGGCATAGAGGAGGTAGGAGAGTCCAAATGAGGTGCGCTGCCACGCGATCGTGATCGAACGCATCGAGAGCATGGAGGGGAGTTAGATGGGTTTTGGGCCACTTGGAAGGGGTGTTGGGCTGCAACTCAAAGAGGGCTTTAGGTTACCCGCTAACTGCTGAGTACCAAACGAGCCCAAATGGCACGAAACTTGAAGCGGCTCATCGGTGTTATACCAAGGCCGCTTGGCAAACCTCGCCATTCCAAGAAAGTTTAACACCAGACAAGAGAAGAGGGAAAGGGGGACGCCGGGGACATAGGAGGCCGGACAAACGGACAATGGAGAAAATGCTCGATGCATGAGACGAACATGTATGCAAAATGATATACACATGATGACATGATATGAAATGCAGATCATGACATGGCAAATGCAACACGCAAATGACATGGCAAGGACGGCGTAATAATCGGCGGACACCGCAACGAACCGGGCTTTACAACACTCCATTACTAGAGGATCTCGCCCCGAGATCTAGGATGGCACCGAGGAAAAACGGAAGAGGAAGAGAAGAGGTAAAACTAAGTTGCTTTTTGACAAACGATGAAACCAATGAACCTTGAGATGTTGAGCAAAATGAAAGAAAGAAAACAATGAAGATGAGCAAAGTTGAAAACTCGTTAAAAGAGGAACAAGGGATACGATTTGTACCAAAAAGTTTAGTGATAAGATAGATATTGAAACCAATTCGTTAAAACTAGATAGAGGAGGAATAAGATTGATATAATTTGGGTAGCACTAATCGAAATGGAAGGAATTGAACATGAACTTGACAAGATGAGAGGATACTTGATGAAAACAACAACACATCGTGATCCGAATTGAAAGAATGGCACAAGGATAAGAAACATACAAACCGCATCAGCTTGAGAAGGAGGCAAAACTTGATAAGATGAGAGAACTCAATGAAAACACGACACTCCGTTAAATGGATAAGCACGAAAAGAACATGATCCTCACAATCGAGATGATGAGTGAAGAGAGCAACATCACAATGCCTCCGAAGAAAGAATAGAAGTAGATCTGGAATAAAGGGACGGAGAAGAAAATGACAATTTTGCAAGTGAATCTTGGAAGGCACCTTGCAAGAAGGATTGAACGAGTTGTTGGAAAATCAACAACGAAAAGCACAACTTGTTGGGCTTATGGCCAACATCTCAAAATGATGAGGTGACAACCAGCCACCAACGGAAACAAATGATTGATTGATATCAACAAGGAGACGAGAAACTTATATCACCGAGGATAAAGAAGAACTTGGGTCATTTATAAGCACCATAAATAGCAACAATCCTTAGGGAAAGCTTTAGGTGAAATATAGCCCAAGATAACTACAAAGGATTGATGGATTTAAAAATACCATTTTGACAACAATATGAATCATGAAACATGAAGGAAATTGTCAAGAGTGACATAACACCACCTCAAAAGATAAGGTAGAAAGAATTGCACTGAAATGCAAGAAGAAGAATATTTGAACTCACAAAACAAAACAAGTATTGGGCACCCTGTTTAATTTTGAGTATAGCTTGGTTATTCTTAGCTTCAAGAGAAATCTTGAAGAACAATTGAAGAATGAAAAGAATCCTTGACGGATCACCATGTTGAGCCTTCATGAAGAACTCCTAATAAAATGAAGATAAAAGAAGGAGAAGTTGAAAACACAAGGTGAAACCTTGCAATGATTAGATGGAGCTTCACGAGATAATTGAGAACTTGGAACTCCGAAAAGAAAAGATGAAACACTATTTAACGAGAATTACTTCATCATGAACAATCTAAGAAAAAAGAATTGAATCACCTCGAGGAATAAGAATAAGATTTATTGTATGCTTATTCATCAAAATTAAATTGATGACAAGCAACAGATTGGCATGCTACTTATTCTCGTAGAAAGGATTAAAAGGATATAGCAAAACTTGAGAAGGTATTGATGGAGCCACCAAGGATTGGAAAGAACGAATGAATTAAATGATAACGAAAGAGGTGAAATCTTGAACTAACCATCGTAAGAATTGAAATTGAACGAAGCAAATGCACAAATCACGGAAGAATTGCAAATGAATGAAGATACTTGAGGATTTAGATACATGAGAACGAAGAGATCATGAACTGATTAGAGGATATTTGAACGATCTTGATAAGATTTGGAGAACGATAGCTACACAATCGAGAATGAAGAATTATGACATGATGGCCTTCGGAGGAAAGAAATGAAACAACTCATGAAATGTCTGGATGGTAAGAAAAGAATTTCACAATCGAAAACAATTATGAGAGGATGGCAACAAGCTAGCACCATGAATCTTGAAGAGAATAGAGCAAGATTAAAGAGAAACTCTTCTTCGGTCTTCACATGTTGAGAATGATGATGAGAACCACCATGACAATTGTTGAGATACTCCGAGAATTAAAAGAGGAAAGGTTGAGCCAAAGAGAATTTGAAAGATCTTGGAGAAAAGCATTTGACCGATGACAACTCATTCTTATGTCAACTTGGAGAAGAATTTAGATAGCTCGAAAATAGAAGAGTCGTAAGATCCTCGAAAAGACCGTGGGTTAGGGCCCACTCAAAAGAACACCGCTGAAAAGATTTAAAGAGATGTTGCACCGGTTGAATTAAATGACTTGAATGAGATACCAATCTCAAAGAGCTTGAACGAATGCAAGAGGAAACACGAATCTTCCGAGATATCTTGAGCACTCGAATAACAATTAACAAGAAGTAGAATGATAATGAGGTGCACCGTATGAAGACATTGAAATGAGGAAAAGGTATGATCAACAAACTTGACTTGAATCCACCGGAGAAAAACAACAATGAAGGATGATGAACTTGAAGTCGTGGAGCATCTTCACGAGGGATCACCGGATAAGAACATTGATTGAAAAGAATGATGAGACTTCACATGAATAAATGGATACTTGATTAAGAAATCAGTCCTTGAAGAAAAAGGGTGGAGGGCGGAAAACAAAGGCAACTTGGGATGAACGAAACAAACACCGCTTGAGAAAACTTAGAATTGATCTTATGGATGGGAAAATGATGGGATCCACTTGAAGAGAAGCGACCGTAGGAAAAGAATTAACATGACAACCTCAATGATCAAGAAGGATTAACACTCACATAGAAATATGAGAACACCGCTTAGGAAAGGTATGGATTCAACATTTGACTTCAAGCAACTCAATACCACAACTCAAAACAAAAACAAAGGACTGGCTTGCGTATAAGTGAACAAAAACATATGATAGAGATTTACCCAATCCCATATCATGCATCCGCTCGGAAAGATATTCTAGGAGCTACTTGAATTCCCACCTATAAACTCCCAAACTTTCCGGTTATGCAACTGGTGTTGGGGATACAGGGAAGCAATATATCTCACCCAAACTAACAATACCTACATCCAAGTCAGATCCATCCGTCAACACATAACCAAGAAACCTTCGAAATCGGTACCTCAACCTTCAAAAGCATCCGTTATACGAAGTCATGGCAATACTCCGCACTCACCTCAAGATCAAGTTAGCGGGTTATCTCACCAACAACTGCATAAAAGAGATTTTCGATGTCGGCGCATTAAACTCGTATTCCGAACTCGCAACGATAAAATTATGACGACAACACCTCGTAGCTCAACTCCCGACACCTCCAAGAAAAAAACCCCCGCCGACGGAGGCAACCAAGACAATGTTGTCATCATAAAACCATCTGAACGATTCTAAGATACCCGCTGATCCTAAATTTTTTTAGTGAAATTTGAGAAGAGAAAGTCAAAACTCTACGCCAGATGCCTTACCGAGCATTTAAGGACCGAGGAGTAAAAAGAATTCCTAACTCTCCGATATATATAATCCTAAATGACTCAAAACATTTTTCTAGACACAACTCGCCGCTAAAAACGATCACAAGAGGGGCTCTAAGGTCGGGAAGGCTTGATTACAACTTGTAACGCCTCGATGCGCTATATCTCCCACGTGTCGGCTACGACTTAGAGGCATAACCGCATTGAAAGCAATGTCGCAAGTGAGGTAATCTTCACACAACCCATGTAATACATAAGGAAAGAGATATAGTTGGCTTACAATCGCCACTTCACACAATTACATGAATAAAGCATTACATCATCCAGATACAATCAAGGTCCCACTACGAACCAAAATAAAAGAAGAACCCCAAATGCATAAAGGTCCCCGATCGACCCCAACCGGCTCCACTATCGATCAACTAGAACGAAACAACACAAAGGGCAAGATCTTCATCGAGCTCCTCCTTGAGCTTGATTGCGCCACCGCCGTAACATAGGCACCGCAAACTGGTTTTGAAGTATCCGTGAGCCACGAGGACTCAAAGAATCCCATTACCATGGGTATCAAGACTAGCAAAGCTTAATGGGAAAGGAAGGGTAAAGTGGTGAGGTTGCAGCAAGCGCTAGCATGATATGGTGGCTAACATACGCAAAGAAGAGCGAGAAGAGAACAAGCGAACGGTCGTGAAGCTAGCAATGATCAAGAGGTGATCCCAACACCTACTTACGCCAAACATAACCCGTAAACCGTGTTCACTTCCGACTCCACCGAGAAGAGACCATCACGGCTACACACTCGTTGATGCGCTTTTAATTCGGATCCGTGTCAAGTTGTCTACAACCGACATTAACAAATTCCCATCTGCCACATAACGCGGCACGGCCTCAAAAGTTTAAACCCGCAGGGTGTCCCAACTTAGCCCATGACAAGCTCTCGCGATCATCGGCGAATAGACCTTCACCCAAGACACTCCGATCGACTCGGATCCCGACATCAAGATATTTCGACAATGGTAAAACAAGACCAGCAAGCCTCCCTCACGGCCGACAAATCCCGATAGGAGCTGCACATATCTCGCTCTGCACACCGATGAGCCAGACGCTGGTTGAAGATAGACTCGTTGCTGGGGCGCCGGACATCGCGTTTGGACCAACACTTAGACAAGCAATCGCCCGGGGCTAAATAAAGATGACCTCGAGAGAGCGACTCCCAAGGAAAAGTAGGTGGTGGTGAGGCAAATGGTAAAAGTCAATGTTGGGCCTTGGACAAGTTTTATTCAAAGCGAACCGCGGGGGTCCATAAATCACCCGACGCAGTAAGGAACCAAAATCGGGAACATAACACCGTATGACGGAAACTAGGGGCAAGAGGAACAAAACAAATGCATAAGGGAGCCTTCCAACCTTTACCAAGTATATAGATGCATTAATAATATAAGAGATATTGTGATATCCCAACAAAACCCCGCCCACCATGGAGAAATCTTCAACTTCACCGCAACTAGCAA